>VWZN01020612.1:709028-741901 GCA_013396955.1 Regulus satrapa | reverse complement strand
GGGAAAAAAATAAGTTGTTTTCTCTGAAATCTATATTAAGAAACCCATTGGGAGAAGGGAAGAGAGTTGCACAAGAGGGGCTTTTCTCTGCTCAAAATTCAAAGCCTGCTCCTGAGGCAGAGCTTGTCTGCTGGAGGCAGAGGCAGTGCTGCTTTTCTCTCCAGTGCCCTTCCAGGCAGCAGCTGCAGGAAGAGACCCTGCCACGCTCACCCCAGTCACCGTGCCCAGACCCTCTGCCTGCAGGGCATTGCTCAGCTTTGCTCCCCACACACTCTCAAGGCTCACAGGCTGGCCAGAACTGAGCAGATTTAAGCCATGTCCCTGGCAGCAGCTCTCCTTCTTCCAGGTGCCAAGGCCTTGCCCTGCAAGACCAACACAGCCTCTCAAAAATTAGGTTTTTTCTCCTCTTCCCTTGTCCACAAAAGCGCTGCTTCTTTCCTAAAATACTCAGCTGTAGTCCTGCCTGGCACAAGCCAGATCAGGCCACACAGTTCAATCTTGCTGAATTTACAACAGTCTGAGAGCAGGATCCAGTAAATGGCAATCAAACAACTTGTGCCCTTAAAACAGAGCTGCTGAGCAGCAAAACGAAAGCAGGCAAAGCCTTTACACAGGCTAAGGCCAAGAAAGACTCAGGGAAACAAAGGCAGCACAGGAGAGATGCTGTGTCCTACCTACCTCGTCAGAGCTTAGAAAGAAAGTGGGGATATGGGGAGACTAGTTGTAATTTTTGCAAGCTAAAAGACTTCAGCACACATAGCAAGGTGTGCTCAGAAATACAAGGTTTTCTTCCCCATCCCAGCTAACAAAGGATGCTGACCTTTGTCACCACAATTTTTTTGCCCCATGCTCCATCTTTCCCATTCATCTTTCCTGCTCATCTTTCAGCTGACTTTGCTGTCTGGTGTAGCTTGATGATGTACAAGGGTTGCCCTGTGAAGCATTATCTTTAGGGATATAATGACATGAGAAAAGGGAAGGGGAGAAGCAGCAACATGAAAAACTGATTGGCAGAGCCCAGAACAAGATTTTAGTCCTGGCATTTAGGAAAACTCTGTTTCTCATGTGAAGCAACCTAGATCTAGAAAGAAAAAAACAAAAGCTATGGAAGCCCTCAGCATCAGTCTTAGGGTCTGGCTTTGCAGAAAAATCAGCTTTTAGGGTCATGGACTCATCTGCCAGGTGGCGCATCTTTTTCAACTGAATCCTCACCACAGACAGTCTTTTAGCTGAATTTGTCAAACAAAACAGAACAAAGCAAAACCAACCCCCAAAACAACTCACGCAGGAAAAACTGTCACAAATGCAAAGGCTCGTCATTTCATATCTTCCTTAAAACAGGTGTTCTTTCCAAAACATAAGGAATCAGGGAAGTTATAGGTCTGCATTAAAAAAAAACAACCAAACAAACAAAAAACCCCCAAAACAAACAAACAAACAAAAACCAAAATCAGTTTGTTCTATAGAATCATTACAGTTGGAAAAGACCTCCAAGAGCATCAGGTCCAACCTTTGACCAAATAGTACCATGCCCACTGGACCGCATTGTGAAATGCCACATGTGCTCAGTGTTTGAACACTTCCAGGGAGGGTGACTCCACCACTTGACAGTGAAGCCTGTTCCAACACTTAACCACTCTTGCAATAAAAAATTCCTGCTGATATACAGTGCAGATTGAGGCTGTTTCCTCTTGTCCTGTCACCAGCTGCCTGGGAGAAGAGTCCAATTTTTGTGAGTCAAGAGTGGCCACTATACAGGCAAGGTATTTGGACTTAGGAATCCTACATTCAGAGCATTAAGGGCAATAGTAGGGCATTGACAGCCGCATTAGCTGTGACATAGCTACAGTTCCATAGGACCATCCCAAATATTTGCTGGAAGTTGTGGTTTTATTCACATTTTATTTCTTTTTCCTGTTTGACAAAAGATAGCACAGTGAAATCTGTAGGGGAGGAGAGACTAGCCACAGCCTCTCCTCTCCCTGTTCTGGCAGTCAGCAGGGAATTGCCACACTTATCTACGTCCTTATTTAACGCTTCACTCGTTCTTCATGCTCCTGTACACGAGATGCCAGGGCTTGCAGACAGGTCTAGCAGCAGGACTGAGCCCTCTGTGGAGGAATACAAACACCAGCTAATTAAATCTATTGTTAAAACGATTTGTTTCGTGCTGGGGCCGAGTGATCTGACAGCGTTTAAACAAGACAGGTTTCATTTCTGAGGGCAGACTGCCATCTTCACTCAGGAACTCCTTACCCCAGTCACTTTGGATCCAAAGTGCAGAGGAATTCCTCAGCAACAGAGGAATAGCAAGAAAATAAAAAAAACAAGGCCAAACTCTGAACTCTTCTCTAGGAGGGTTATTGTTAGTCAGAAATTCCATTATTTAGCCAAGCAGCAGGAGCTGTTGGAATAAACAACGGTGAGAAGCAATGAGATCCTCAGCACATGAATCGCAAAGGTCTATTTCCAAGGAACACCTGCCCCCAAGAGGGCACTGTGATATTGTGTATTACTCCTGGCTTGGGCACTGGGAGATTATAAATATGTATGTCATGTCATGGGAGCAGGCAGAGCCCAAGCATTGGGGCGAAGGAATGGCATCCCTCCAGCCCAGCCCCACAGCCGCTGCCAGCAGCAAGGGGAACACTTGGCTTCTTCCTCACATGGATTCACTCTCCTTCTCGGGAAATCCACAGGCAGGAAAGCAGCAAAAAGCCCAATTTGCTGGAAAGCAAAGCAGCCAATGTATTGTAAGATCTGCTGCTGGTGGTGCTGCTGCTGCAGGGCTGTACTCACTCCCCACCCACACCTCCCATCCCTTGGCAGCTGGGTGTGATAAGCCTCGGTTTCCTTGGCAGTTTTCCTCCCAGGGTCACAGATACTTTCTTGCTTGATTTCTCAGGCAGTTTCAGCTTCAAATACCATAAAGGCCTATGCAGTGAGATGCTGGATGGAGTAAACAGATGGTGTCTGCTCAGCAAACAGACCTCCAGACCCCATCAGCTGCCTCCAGCCTTGTTTCCAAAGTGCCTGCCTGTCTCTCTTCCCCTTTGATATGCACACACCAACTATCTGGTCCAATATCATCTCCTTCTGCCACTTAGAATGTGCCTTTAGAATCTTGCCTTGCTATCTTCAAATCTCAGTCTGAACTCTCTCATCACTCTTGACATCGCTGAAGCTCTCTTTGTGAAGGTTTGCATGTCTAGCCTGTCCCTTCCTTCAGTCCTCCCCAACCGGCTCATCCAGGACCAACCAGACCTGAGGGGGAAGCCACTGTAGGGATTTGTGGAGCACCTTCTAGAAAGGTTTTACCCCATGACTCCACAGCACCTCATGAAATCAGGTACTGATAACATCCACACCACTTAAAAGCATTTAAACATCTGCCTCAGAGCTCTAAAACCTTGTCATCAACTTTCCAACCCCATGCAACATAGGCTGCTGTAGCCTAATTATAGACCAAATTCTGCAATCCCTAATTCACCACAAATTATTTTCAATAGGTGCCAGACAACTAAATCTCTTTCTGAATACATCAAGCTCTCCACAGGCAGGTAAGTAAATCAGTGTAAGGAGGAAAGCATTGGTCACTTGGGATTTTTGTGTTAAACACAAAATGCTTGTCTGTTTTTCTAGATTATATTTGGATTTAACAGACATAATTTGATGTGGTGAGAAAAGATGGGAGCTGAGAAGCTTTCCTCTTGACCCTCATTGCCACTACTTCCAATCCCATTTCCATGAACCCAAGAGGCCCTTGCTGTGGCTTTTGAAAGCTTCGCCTTGCTTTAACCCTCGCCTGAAGCCCTCTCGCTCCTGTTGGATGGCCAGCCATGAGGGAGCACTGGCTGACTCTGCCTGGGGACAGACAGCAGGCACACAAACACAGCTGAGCAAGCCACCAGCTGTGGGAGGCATTTAATTGTTCAGCTAAGAAAGAGGTTTTTTGTGGATCCTGAAGCAACAAGGAGAGCAGAGACACGTTCCTTGCTTTCAGGTATGTGCAGCATTGAGCCCCACGGTTTTGTCACCAACTGCCAAGCACCAAAGGAGACACCAGCAGCCTGACTGGGCTCTCTCCCTGGCCTTGAGGAGCCTTGAGGAGGGGCAGGAAGAGCAGGCTTAGAGCTTCTTGTGACCCAGCAGCCTGTCAGAGCTGCACAGCCCTTCCCTTTGGCCTGTGCTGTGTTTGGAGGGTCTCCCTGGAAGCACTCAGGAATCAGCCACTTGAAGGCCCAGCCAAGAGTCTGCAGCATGGGCCAAGAGAGAGGCACTCCCAGCTTTCGGAAGGGAGTTGGTGGGAAGGAGCCCTCTGGGCAAAGACTCAGGGACATCAAAACCTCCGGCCAGGACAGGGTGTGGTGAGCTCCAAGCCTGAGTACCCCATCTGCTCCCCTCTCTCTGCAGCCATGCCTACCCCTCTCAGCAGGCATTTCAGCACTAAAAAGGAAAGCTTGCTTCCCTGTGCAGCTGGTTTTCCTTTGCTCTGACGAGCCAGGCATGGCTTTCCACTTACTACAAGGATGGAGGGATATGATCTCACTGTGCTTCCTCTTTCCATATGAATTTTGGTACAAAGCCTCTCAGAGACAGACCTGCCAAGAGAGTCTTCCTGCTCCTCCAGCAACTCACTTGTCACTGCTTAATCCATTTTGTTTCCCTCTCCACTTGAGTTTTTTTGCCTGCAGGTTTAAGAGTCCTGGCAGGTGCAGCCTGACGATGCCAGCTGCCAAATCCTCTTTGCACAGCAGCCCATTAGCCCTTCTATCTTTCATCTCCTTTGGCACCTACTGAGGCACTCACAAGTTCTCCAAGAGGTGGTAGTATGGCCTATTGCCATGAATCTATTCCCTCTGATGGCTTACAAACCCATTTAATGTCCCTCACATAGTTTAAATTCTAATTTTTGTGAAAAGATGTTTCTAGCATGCAAGTGCAGGCCTCAGGTTTCTCTTTGGTGTCTGAACAACCTTCATTGATCAAGTGGATACCCATAGAGTTTGTTGTCATTCCTCTCATCCTGCTGAATTTCTGGGAGACTTCATACTAGTCCTTGATCCTAAACCCTTCACTAGTTTATTCTATTGTTTGAAAAGAGGGGAAGGGCAAGATGTGATGGCAAACAGCTGTGAGGGTCACAGCCACTTCTGAACTCCAGGAGTGCGAGGTCTCAAAACTCCTCATCTGCCAAGGGGATAAAAACCCCAACATAGCCTGAGTGTCTGAAAGAGACACCAATCCTTGAAACGTGGGAGGGAAGAAAGAAGCAGCAAAACCAGCACATTGCCCAGCACAGCTTTCTGACTACGTGTGACTCTGGTTTTCTCCCTTGTCTGCACTGCTGATGCTGCCAGGGAGGAGCCACAGCACCATGGCCAAATTTACTGGGTAATTTTTATCCTTTATAAAGGGTATTGTTGTGCAGACACACCACATCAAATGTTCAGAGACAAGTTTATACCTTTGACTTCCCAGGTTGGTCCAACACCAGTGCCTAAAATAACCGCACAGACAGCTTGATTTTGCAGGAAAGGATCTAGAGCAATGACAGCAGTTCAGCTCCTGAGATGGAGCTTGGATTCAGTATGCTTTTCATGGGATCAGCCCCCCTTTTCAGCTACTCAGGTACCATACACACCAGTGATCAGTTACCACACTGAAGAGTTCTTAGCAATAAAGGGGAAAATAGCATCACTATTGAAACGAGAGTGTTTGCCAACTGTAATTTTCTTCACTATCTGTGCCTTAGCTGATGAGTGGCTGCTCCTCTTACAAAGTGGTCTCAGCTTGGCTTGTTCTCTTTGGTACTCATACCTAGAGGTTGTAGCTCTGTGGGACTACAGAGGAATCACGTGCAGAATTTTCAAGAGCCTTCTGCACCTGCAGCACCCAGATAGATGGAAAACAGTGCTGTGAGCAGCATGCTTCTTTTCAGGCCAGCAGTCTCTGTGAAAGTACAACAAACATCCTTTAAAAAGTAATAAAGTAAAATACAGGCTAAAACATAGAAAACTTTTGTTTGCCCATTGCTAGCAAGATCTTGGTAACTTCAGCATCTGCTGAGATCAACTGTGGTTACCCTTTGTGCTATCTATAATGACTTAGTAAAGCAAAAATGTTAACATTGTTTTTATTTCTTGTACAGAAGTTTGCCTGTTCCCATATTCACAGGGTACCAACAAATAATGTCTGGTCGTGGACTTGCCACAAATTGGACGCCTAGGAATTCATTGATGACTCTGGAACATTGCAACCCTTGGGCAAAATATTTCTGCTTGTATGGAAATAGAGGTATTTAAAGAAATCTCAAGGGCTCTGTGCAATGAGATCATGCTACACATTGTAACTTACAGCCTCATGGTATAAGGTATAAAAATATGGTATGTTATGGCTTCTTGGACATCTGCATTCACAGGACTTGTATTTTGCTACACTTGTGCCAGCAGGACAGTGTCCACTCACAAGTGAAATGCCTGCCCCAGAGGTGTCAGTCTGTCATCAGATCAATGGCACGCATCTGAGACTCTCAAAGGCCTGCCCTCAGGGCTTGGGGGTGATGGGTTCACAGGGAGAGGGGGAAGTTCCCAAAGCATGCATGATCCTTGCTAGCTGCCTGGTTTGCCATATGCATCTCAGCTGGGATCTCAGTGATTGCACTGAGGCAGTGCTTGCTCCAGTGAGATTCAGCAAGAGAGCAGCCCCCCACAAAAGGCACCACACAGGCACTTTATCAGTGAAAAAAAAAAAAATCTATGGGTAATGCAGAAAGAAATAAGTCCCTCTCTGTTAGAAGTCATGGCCTGTGTATTCTTTTCCAGTGGAAGGTACACAGTGCTAAAGGCCAGAAACCTCCAGCTGCAGTATCTTCCCAGCAAGGCTGAATCACCTGGTGGTCCTGCAGGAGCTGATCAGCCCCTTGTCAGAGGGACTAAATGGCACAACCGTGTCACTAGAGTCAGAAACATCCCATAACAAAATCCCTGACAGTGAGCTCCAGTAATGTATACCTCAGCAGACCAGCTCCTCCTGCTCACATGCCACACTTAACAAAACAGTAATTGCTGCCTGATTTCTGACTGCTCTCATTAACAAGAGCAATGGAACAAATCAGTTCTATAAACGCAGCTTTGATGCAAAAAATGCTCTAGAAAGCTCAGCATTTTTTATATATGTTGGTAGTGCGTCCACTACTAAAGTATACTGGCGTGACCTAAGTATTTATACCACAGGTAGACATACTTGAGGTGCAGGGATTGAAAGGAAAAGAGATTTTTTGGTGCATTTTTTGTACCAATAAATGTCGAGCCAGCAGCCAACCAAGCAAAACTGTTTCTCTGAGATCTAAGGACAGCACAGAAAGCTGAGCTCAGCTGTCATTCCTCCTCCTCCTCTGCCTGGCAATGCCCTGCCAAACCAAACGCTCTCATCCCCGCCTCTTGCTTTCTGCCTTTGGAGCTGTTTGCAGCAGTCCCAGGCCATGCTTCTGTGGGGCAGGAGCTCAGTGATGATGCCTGCAGCCAAGGCAGCTCGCAGAGCTGCAGCCTGCAGCGTACAGGAGGGGGAGTCTTTGCTTCAATAGCTGCTTCCTCCCTGGGAAACCTTCCCTACGTCCTTCCCTTCCGCAGCATGCTCCAGCAGCATCTGACTGCACAAGGCTTTTTCTGGGCTCCCAGGAGGGCTTACAGAGACTGAAACTGCCCACTTCAGCCAGATTTGCAGAAAACTTTCCCAAAGCAACCGGCTCTCTCAAGCAGATGAAGAATTGCCAGCAGCACAGGACTCCTCTACATTACTCCCTTACCATTGTGACCTGATTCGTAGCTGCCACTTTGGTTCTTCCACATCAGTGTGGGCACTCCCTCTTCTGCTTATGGTATTGTAGGGGCTTCAAAGGGGCTTCCCATAAGTGAGGATTTACCTGGTAGTTTTGGGTGTGATGTGCCTGTGATGTAACTGCCCATTCCTATTGTAAAATACATTCTGAGCATCAGCCAAGCCCCTGTAGATGTCTGCACATGTCCTTCAATTATTCCCAGGAGCAGCGGTGGTATATTCCAGAGGTGCTTTGGTAGAGGGGAAGGGAAGACTGCTCTAAGCACTTTTCTCTCAAAAAAATTGGTTCAGTTATGTTTAGACATCTCAGAGTTCCCAGCTCCTCTGAAAAGTCCAGCTCAGACCTCTGCTGAAGTCACTGTGGTTATGACTCAAGGGCTAAACTTGTCAGGAAATCATGCGTATCCAGCAAAATGGGTTTCTGCATCTGGCCTGCTGATTGCTAGGTGGGATTTTTTGTGTTTAGTAATGTCAATTTTTGAACAGGAAATCCTGGAAACAGCTTCTTGCTGATTTACTTCAGAAATAAGAAATCCGAGGGCATTTATTTGAAGGCCCAAACATGCCCAATGGTACAGCCTGATGGTATTCCTGGTGGTATATGCCTGGCAACTACATTTCCATGGCACGTTTAATTCCCATACTTCCAGCTGGCCTATAGAAATAACATCTGAAGTGGGAAAGTGGTTTGGTTTGGACTCACAACCTCTAAGCAGATAAAACTTGACATGGTGACTGCTTTACTTGCTCTTAGCTCAGAGTAAAGCTCTCCTGCAGCTCATACGGACCTTTGCAGCTTTAAGCTATTTTAATTTCCTCACAGTGACTTCAGAATACTGACAAGATGAACTCACAAGAAAGATTTTCTTTCATCTTCAGCTGATCACCATTCCTCTTTATAACTGACTTGAAAAATGAAATATATATTTAAAAATTTTTAAAAAGCATTTGGATTTGTGTTTTGGAAGATGGGGTTTTGTGGTCCTAGGCTTCTTTGTATAACTGGAAAATAATTGTGGGCTCCACAGAGAAGACAAGATACTTGAGCAGCTTAAAAAACCCTGCCAAAACCAGAAACAACTTTGTGAAAGCCAAGGATGCAGCCCCTGGAAGAAGGAGCTGACACTGGCCTGAAACACAGCGTGTGATTGGAGGGATGCCTTGCTGTGGAGTGAGTGCTGTGGCCCAGCCCAGTTGCCCTCTGCTCAATTTGCCTGCTTCATTATGGCAACTAAACCTTTTAAAATCCAAGTTACAGAAGGACTCTGAAGGATCTTAGGTCTTACTTCTCTGTAAGGCTCCAAAATATCATTTGGATAAAAACAGATAAAGAGCAATTCCAAGCTCAAGGAACTGAAAAGCTGGGTTTTTTCTGAAAGATGCATTTAAAATTCCCTGTTCACTCCATAAAAGGTCAGAAAGCCTCCCTAGTAATATAATAGCTCTGTGCACCATCACCAAATAAGTCAACATTGATAGCTAGACAAGGTGGTTAATAGTTAGTGCAGACAGCAAAAGTCGCTCCTGTGTACCACTTTGTACCACTCTGTATAGTTTGGATTTTAATGTAACTAATTAGATTAATTAGATTAATTTGGATTTTAATGTAACTAATACCCTGCAGAAAACTAGTATAGGTCCCCAAATGGGGTCACTGATGCCAGAAAGCTGACATTTTAACTTTCATCCACGCAGCCCTACGCTGAGAACTCAAGTGAAGAGGCTGAAAGGGTAAAAACTCTAAAATATCCAGCCCCAGTAGCGCTCTGTGTGTGCAGGCATTCCGAGGGCACCCATGAGAAGAAGGGACCCACCAGACGTGTCACCTCCCAGAGGAGATCACCTCACACACAACGTTCCATCCATCACAATGCCTGGGTGGGGTATGGAAGCGAGGGTTGCCATAGGTGAAGGTGAGCAGCTGCCATGCACCAGACAATACAGCTTCCCAATCCCGGAGCAGAACACCAGCTCCAGTTAAGCCCATCGGGATCACAGATCATGCCAAGGTGCGACGGAGGAGAGAGGTTACTCAATGAGCTGGGCTACAGGCTGGGTCACACGCTAGGGGAGGGCAGCTTCTCCAAGGTGAAAGCAGCCACCTCCAGCAAACACAAGGGGCCCCTGGCCATCAAGGTGGTGGACCGGGAGCGAGCATCCCGAACCATGGTGTTCAAGTTTCTGCCTCGGGAGCTCTCCATCGTGCGCAAGATCCAGCACCCCAACATCGTGCGCGTCTTCGAGCTCATCGAGATCTGCAACAGGAAGCTCTACATCGTGATGGAGGCCATGGATACCACCCTGCTGCAGATGTTGGAGAATCTGGGAAAGCTGCCCTGCTCCCCCAATGCCCGGGATATCTTTGTGCAGGTGGTGAGGGCCGTGCGCTACCTGCACGACCGCAACCTGGTGCACCGGGACCTCAAGTGTGAGAACGTGCTGCTCTCCTCTGACGGCCGCCGTGCCAAGATCAGCGACTTTGGCTTCAGCAAGGAGCTCAAGGGCTACCCGGACCTGAGCACCACCTTCTGCGGGACGGCGGCCTTCGCTTCCCCGGAGGTGCTCATGGGCATCCCCTATGACGCCAAGAAGTATGACATATGGAGCTTGGGGGTGATGCTCTACATGATGGTGGTCGGCAACGTTCCTTTTGATGATACCAACGTCCAGAGCATGCCCCAGCTGCAGAAGAAGGGGGTGATATACCCAGAGGATTTGCCCCCACTGCCGGAGCCCTGCCAAGCCCTCATCACCCAGCTGCTGCAGTACACCCCAGCGTCCCGGCCCGGCGCAGGACAGGTAGCCAAGAACCGCTGGCTGAATGGGGACATCTGAAGGAGACAGCCCTCCCTGAAGACTCTGGGAGAGCCCTTTGGTGCAATAAATACTGTCATGCAAAAGCATTTATAATTTCTCAATTATTTTGAGGCCCAGGGGTGCCTGTATTTGGAGCTGATTGAACTTCAGGCATCAGCAAGGCAATGTGCTCTCAGGAGGTGGTCAGGCTCCCAAACAGCAGTGGGAGCCTGCTGCAGGCTGGATTTTGAGACACAACAGCCATGCATAGCTGCCAGGGCAGGGTGGTGAGGTGCAGCGGCACAGCCCATCACGGTGCCTGCTCCCTGGAGCACCAAAACTGGCACAGCAGCCCCAGTCTGCTCCTCCCCACCCCCTGCTGGTGCATGCACAGAGACTGTGGAAGGAGAGCTGCTCTCACAGGGGTCTTGGCTCCTCCTCAGCCTTGTTCACCACCATACTCTATTTGAGCAAGTGGGAGGGGAGAATCAGTGGTCCTACAAATCACTGTTGCAGAGAAAATGTCACCATTTTTGTGTGCCTCTATTTCAAGCTCACAGTGATACTCACAGCCCAGAATCACACTAGGATTTTTGCAGTATCACCCAGACAAAAGGTTTGGTGTGGCTTTGAGATCCACACCTTACATCTTTGAGATATTTATTCCTAGCAATATTTGAAATGTCTGCTAAAAGATACTTGATGAGAAATGCCTTGAAAGGGCAAAGTGATAAAAGTATAAAGGAGAACCACTTTGTTAACTCCTGCTGTCCAGCTTCAGTGTGAAAAATTACTAATTACTCTTAATGCAACCCCTATAATCTTTTATGGATCCTCATGGACAAGTCCCATTTTAAAGGGTTAATGAAAGGTAGGAGCTGACATCTGAAATGTGCTTTCATGAGACAATTCAATTCACTCTGAACAATCTCCAGCTTCCACTGGAACTGAAGTCCAAGAGGAAATGTCCATTGGGGTGGTTTGATGGTGATAGTGCCTTGTGAGCTGACACAACACAGCCCTGGCAGCACAGCCCGTGGCCAGGCCATGTCTGACATGAACAAACCAGTGCACATGGCTCTGCTGGAGGAGGTGGAAACACCTTTCCCAAAGCAAACATTTTGTGTCTATTAAAAAAGCAGCAGTTTAAGTAGAACAAGATGTGGCAGCAGAGCCAGCCCAAGGATTTTCAGCATGCAGGATACAGGGAATTTGCCACTCCCAGAATGAAGATTTATTTTGTTATTCTCACGGCTGCAAAATAAAACTTACAGCAGCAAAGTCCAAAGTGGAGAGAGTAATGGCATGCAAAGGGTGTCTTGTGTCCATCCAGGGCTGTGGAAACAGGCTTGGGGAGGATCAGGAAGGGAAGGGAAAAGAAGGGGAGAAGTCATAAGGATGTGGGAAGCAGGGAGATGGACTTCAGGGTAGTGAAATTTTCAGCAAGGTTCAATTTTTATTTTTCTACTTGCCTTCCAGTCTCATCCCAATCCATGCCCCAGGACATCCAAGTACCTATCAATCTCCAGCTACTGCCTCCCTCCCGTCCTTGCTTGCCTTCAGCAACCTGGGAAGCACAAACCTGGTGCTGCTGTATTACCTCTTCTTTTGCTCTATCTTAATCTTCTTTCCTCAAAGACAAAGCTAACACAAAATCATTCAAAAATGTCATTCTAAAATCCAGACCCTATTAATCTCCCCTCAGCACCCCATCCTCCTAAATGGTTGCATCTGTTGAGGACATGAGCCAGGATGGGTGACTAATGTTTTTGGAGGCTGTACCCCCTTGGGGGGCTTGGGAAAGCAGCTGGGGTTCAAGTGGGGAGAGGTTTGGAGGAACCACAGGAGGCTCATCAGGCTGCCTGTGGCCCTCACCCTCTGCAGACAGATGGTGATTTCCCAGGGCCAGCACTAACGACCTCAGAGCAGTCCCCAGGCTGTGAAAATAGTCCATTACATGTCTAATTATGCAAATTAAAAATAAAAATCACAGTTAAAGACCCTGAGCCAATTCTTATGTAATTTGCACCAGTGGGATATCAGTTTTGAAGGAAGACTTTTGAAGTAGAGGCTTTGAGCAGGATGAGGCTCACGGCTCTGCCAGCACCCCTCCCCTCCAGAGGTCTCCACATGTGCTAAGCCTGCTGGTTCCCTAAGCTTATTTCCTCTTCAGGAGGGTAGAAATGTTTAACCTTCAACTTTTTTAACTTTCCTGGGAGATGCACAGTCGATGGAAGTGCCCCTTCCCTGGCTGCTGGCAGATGAGCCCCACTATCCCGGCTGTGAAGCACAGTGCCCTGTGTTTATGGGACAGCCCCTGGACTTCAAACAAGCATGTGTTGGAGGCACAAACAGCTACACTGGGTTACTCATATCCTCATCAGACTCGTGCTGCAGTGTGCCTCTGTCCTCCCCAGGCTGTGTGGAACGTACTGGCACAGTGCAATCTGGAAATGAGAGGTATCAGCATCAAATAAATAGCTTTCTGTGGGGGACCTGACCACCAAGCAATCCACACAAATAGCTATGTGCTATGTAACGCTTCTCCAAGGATAAGGAGGTGAATGTTCAGCACCTGTGTGAGGCAGCTGTGGGCTGTGCCGCACCTGGCTCCACTTGGCTCATTGCACGGTGTGAGCATTCCCCAATCACAGCTCTCTTGCTGGCTGTCGTGGGGCCCTGTGTCACCAACAGGCTCACTGGAAGATCTTTCAGATTTTTAGACGTGTATCTTGAAATCAGTTAGAGGGACTCTTAAAAGGACATTCAGCAGAATAGAGTGGTTAGTGTTTTCTTGAGATCATCTTGAAGCAATTTTACACCATTTAATCTTAAAAGAGCATTATAAGTTTCAAAGACATCTTCCAGACCTTTAGTAAAGCTCTTCTCCCACTGCTCTTTTGTCCATATTCTGCAGCACTTTGCCTGAAATACAGCCTTTATTTCAGGCAAATGAAAGGAAGGGAGGTAATTCACTGCACTCTGGCATTAAAGCTCCCTTTTCAGCTAAGCAAAATTTGCTTTCAAGATTTTAGGCCACGGCTGATGTGTCTGATAAGCTTCAGGACTCAACTACTTAAAAGCCTACACATTACCAAACTCCAGAGATAAGTACGTCCATGAATTGTGGGAAAACACTGCCGGGTAATCAAACACCTTACGTATTCCTGCACTAACCTGGGGCTGGTTCTCCCAGGGCTCTCCATCTCTGCCTGCAGCCAAGCCAGGCTCCCAAAGACCTGCTCCAATTACCCCGGGCCCAGGCAGCAGTGGCAGGTTGGGCAGGAGCTGTACCTGCGTGACCCGACCTCACCACAGAGGCAAAGCTTCCAACAGGCAATTGAGCCAGCTCAGCCCTGCTTGAATACATTAACCTTTCCATGATTGCACCCTTCAGTGCAGCAGCCTTTTCTACAGTGACCTAGAATCCTCCTGGCTCTTTTCTAGACTCTGCTGCACCAAGTCTCCATGACTTTGTGTCAACCCTTCTTCAGCTGAAAATCTCCTCATTCACTCTTTTAATTTCCTCTACAGGTCTCTACAGTTAGCTGTCTGCCAGAAGAGATACAGAGGGAGAATGGGGGCAAACATTTTCCTGTCTTGAGTCTTTGGTTATGTTAAGCATAATTTTAAAAAAGCTAACAAGAGATTCTCACCAAAGAACAGGACCCAGGGGCCCTTGTTGCACATAACTCTCCTTGCAAACAAGAAGCTTTCTATGAATAGTATTTTCATTTTCACAGCACCTAACAAACTTTAATCCTTGCTTTTGCACCAAGTGGTAAATATTATTCTCTCTGTGTTACGGTGCACAGGCTAAGGGGATAACCTCAGGCCAAAGGGATTTCATTTTACATTACAGTTCAAAACTTCCCTGGCCACTCATCCTCTGGCCAGATCATGACTCTGTCTTCAAGCAGTTATAAATTCAATAATATTTGATGGTCCAGAAAGAGATATGATTTTCCTCTCCAAAACTGCTTCCAGATCAACTTCATTTTATATCATAAATGAATGAAAGGAAATAGACTGCAAACACAGATGGGTGGAGCTTCTTTTCCATGCTCTAAATAAGGGATCCAAATTTCCTAACTGCATTTAACAGCCCTTTTCCAGAGCCAGTGTGGCACTCACACCACAGGATGTAACACAGGCACAGGCTGCCCTCAGCTGCGGCATCTCAGTCCTTGAAGGCTTCCAATGGCCAATGGGGCAAAGTCCTTGATCTCAGAGCTGTCCCTACCTGGAGCAGCACATTGGGCTGGAGAGGTCCAGCCTGCCCTCCCACATGAATTACTCTATGATCCCACAAACACACAATTTTTGTGCTACAAGGTGACAACTATTCTTTGTTTCAGAGCGGCACAGACTTCTCCATGAGTTTGACTGCAATTGTGATAAATAACTGTATTTTCCAGCCCCATTAAAAATTGGGACAGCAAGCAGTGCTTCCATCTGCTAATTACATTTTGGATATTACTGCTCTTACAGGAGGCAATATGACATGTTGCTTGAGCATGGCTGCTAGGTGTTTCTCTTTGAAGTTAAAGAGCCACACAAGGGTGGGTGGGGTGTCTGTACTCCTTCATTCCTTCTCACGTTATTATCAGCCACAACAGCAACCAGTGAATCTCCTGAAAGACATTTGTGGTGTTATTTCTTCCTCTCAGCTGGCAGATGTTCATTTTATTCAGGTAGCACCTAAATGTCCCAGGATCCCTATTGGGACAGGTCCTGTGTACAGGTGTCATTTTTTTTATTGATCATCTCTTCCTCAGAAGATCTCACTTCATAAATGAGAGGCCCTTTGGTCACAGGAGGGAACCTTCTCTCGGAGTGTGCAATCTGTCCTCACAAAGAGCAGAGAGTGAGACACCACAGGAATGTTTGCCTCATGCATTACTGAGAATCAGAGAAGCATTTCTGAGCAGCACAGCTCAGTGTGCTTTACAACACAAGTGATTCTTGAGAGGGAAAAGGAAAAAAATAAAAGGAAACTAATTAAATGCCCTTTAGCAGACCCATTTAACACCAACAAAGTGACAAGGTCAATGGCCACAGTGTCAGCAAAGTTACCTGCCAAGTGACAGGGTCACAGACCACCTTGTACCCTCGCAGGAATATTATTTACAGAGAAGCTGGATCTCACCAAATGCTGTGAGCTCTCTAGTTCCACTAAACAATTGTAAACAGTAGCTGAGGGAACTGAGCACCTTCAGACAAGCCCTTCAGAAATCCCTGACTATTTCTCCTCCATATGGTCACTTTGCTTATTCTCCATGTACTGTAGCAACCCACCAGAACTGTAACTGGCAGCATCATTTCATCAGAATACGCTGCACAGCACTGTCATGTCATTACATTCTTTAGAGAAACATGCCATTTCCATTAAAACCTTCATTAAAAATACACATGAAGCATTCACGGCAGCTGGCTTGGCCTTAGGGCTATCTCAGACCTTGGCATGCCCAGCCTGAAGGCTGGTAAGATGTCAGATGTCTTCCACAAGTACATGGCAGGATTTGGTGGGTGGTGACAAACTGGAGTTGGCCAAGAGGTGAGGCAGGATCTGTGCAGGACGTGGGCTGCTACCTCCTCCTGGCAGAGCAACAACCAGCCCAGGGGACACCAACAGACCAGACAACATTCTCATTAATTACAAGCAAAAACTCCCAAAATACACATTATTGTCTCAAAAATAAAGATAATCTTTGGCTTATTGTTTGCATGTTCATTAGCATGTTAATAGGATACCTATTACGGAAAAGCTGAACCATGCAGTCATGCACATATAGCACCCAGTCATTTATTACAACAACAGCTTCCCTTCTATCCAACATATTTCTCCTCGTCCAGAAAATGGTTCAAGCTACACCATCCAGGGGAAGCTGTAATTGATGAATAAATCTTGAGGAAAGCAATTTTGCTTTCCATGCATTACACAGCCAATTATCTTTTCCAATATCAAGAGCTCTATTTATTTACTAGTGATGGAGCCAGGGAATTGCTGGAAGAAGGACCCACGGGAGGGTTGCACCTACTAGCAAGCTTCACATAAAAACACACCAGTCTTCAAATACACACACAGACATTTGGATAAACAGGGGGAGAAATGTCAAAAGTGAATCCCAACAAAAAACAAATCCACAAACCACTCTGTCTGTCCATGTGGCAGAAAACTTCAACTGGTGAAGGAAGCACTCGGGGGTGGTGCAGACCCAGGCAGGGACAGAGCTCCTGGGATCCCAAGGGAGGATGGGGAATGGTGGTGGAGCCGGTGGGACAGCAGTGGTGGCATGGGGGATGCTGGGCTCAGCACAGCCACTGTGACAGTCACAGTCACTTCTTGAGCTGATCACACAGTGGTTTCTGACTCGGCAGCAAGGTTCACTATGAAGATGTGAGTGCAAGGCATTACTCAGGGCAGGTTACTATCCAGGAGATAACTACAGTGGAGACTGTAGCCTTTGCTGCAGTCTTCTGCATTTCATCTTCATGGCAGAGAAAGCACAGCCAGTCTTCTGCATTTTGTTAGACTATTTCAGGCAGTGCCTGGTGGGAAACAGTCATGGAGAGAACTGTGCTGGTGGTTTTGGGACAGATCATCAGTTTGTCAGCAGATTAAATCTTTTGCAAATGCTATTCTCAACACATCATGCAGGATCTGAACTTCAGACCAATACCTCAGCACAAACTTAATTTCATTAGGAAACTGAAGCCTTTCACATTTTGGTTATGACACTCCTAAAACATTTGTGTTTTTCATTGCACCCCACTCCATTTCTTTGATTTTACTCTACCCCTGAATTTTTTGCAGATTTTTATGTGTGGGAGGAATAGTTGCACTGCAGATGCTTCGCATACAAAGCTCCACAGCCCCACAGCAGTCAGGGAGGACACAAAAATGGGCATCAGGGGAGCAGCAGAGGTCTGAGTGAGCAGGCTGGTGGGTAAGTGGAATATTCTATTGAACAAAAAGCATCAGAGAAGACTTTGGCAGGTAGGGTTGGGACTTAAATGGGGTGTTAAAACATGTTGATCTTAAATGTGTTAAAATGCTGATGACCTCAGTTATTGAGCTCTGCTGGAAGTCCAAATATTGCCAGTCTCCAGAATGAACGGCCAGATAAAAAACATCACTGTGTTAAGCTATAGTCAAAATCATCACCCACAAAAAGATCATCACAATGCATCACTTATCTGAGCCCATATTTACAAGACCTTCCCCTAAATCAGTTGGCATGAAAATTTTAACTATATATGCCTGCAATCCTGCAGTTCAGGCCAGGCCAGGCCAGGATTTATAGCTAATTCCAGTATCAGAGAAACAGAGAAATCAGCACACAGAAGGGTAGTTTTTGTAATGGTGACATTTCTCCAGTAGTAGGCAGACTCGGGTCACTGGTATGTATATTTAATATCCATGAAATGATAAGGACTGTTGATGGCTAGCAAAGCACACATAGCCTCACTCTGGGCACACCAAACATTTCCACATCTTGTGGAAATTGCTATTAAAATAAAGTGGCTATTAAGTAAATAATAATAAATATAATAAAAATATTGCTATTAAGATAATTAATTGCTATTAAAATAATATTTATTGGTAAAAGCCATGGCTTTTATCACCTCTGCCACCAGAAATGGAATGCACTACTGCAGCATAAGCAGCCTGTAGCCAATTTCCTCTCACCACCAAAATCCCCTCTTCCACTAATCAAACGACAAAGTTCTCAAGAGGGAACTGCCCTCAGCAAGCACTCCTGGGTCACTTGCTGACCTCCTGCTTGAGGGAGAATACACAGAGCACCAAACCCTGGCCTGGTGGCTGTCCCCAGTTGCCCATGCACTGAGGATGGAAGGTCAGGATTGCGCCACGTGGTGCCACAAGTGGACTAATGGGAAAGGACTCAATGATGGCATAGGCCAGGCACGGCAAGGAGAGGAGTGCTGCTGGCCAGGATGGGCTGTTGTGGTGAAGATTTCAGCCATAGGTGTCCTGTGAGCCAGCTTTCCCAGCAGTTTAAGAAAAATGTCCTACAAAGACAAACCCACTACAACCCACGACACCAGGGAGCAAACTACGGGGTGCATGGAGTGCAGGAGACTGCTCTTCATAGTGGAGGCTGGTGATAAATTCAGCTGCTGCTGGGAGACTGGAAGCATGGCTGCTGGACCTCATAAGAAGAGGAAGGGTCATAAGGAAAAAGCTCAGAGACGCACGGAAGGTTGAAGAACACAGGCTGAAAAAGAGCACATTGTGTCCAAAGAAAGTTCAACAACTTTCCCAGCTCATTGGATTGTGGGAACTTTGCTTTTCCAGGGAATAACTATGCTATTTTCAGCATTTTTATTATTCAATTTGTCACAGGCTGTCTCAGGAGACTATCAACAATCAGTTTCAAGCAGCATCTGACGACAAACACTTCTCCACATGTGATTTAGAACATCTGGAACGAAGGAGTCAGCTTTCAAAGCGTGCCAGCACTGAGCTGCCTCTCCACTTTTCTTCTCCTTCCTTCCATCTTCACACCATTGTCAGACTGTGCGTAGAAAGCGGGCTGGAGAAGCCGTGTGGAGTCCTGACAGTGCATCACTGCTCGTGTTTGCCATGAGCACGTGGGGAGAGCGGGCACCGCCTGCTTTGAAGAAGGGCACAGTCAGGACTGCTGGTGGCACATTCCCTGCATTGCTGAGCTGCAGTGATTTAAACTCACATTCCCTAGGGACAGGAGATGTGATCCTTGGCCTGGAGGCAGGCCAGCCTGAGGACTCGTGCCAAAGTTTGCACACTGGGCATCCACGGAGCCAAAAGGGAGGCATGTGCTTTGCTCCATGCCAGCCGTTCTCACCAGCTCTCTGATTAGTGCAGTAATTTCCTCAGAAACCCAGAGCAACCTTTCCACCAGAGCTATCTCACAGGTAAATTATAAATTATAAA
Organism: Regulus satrapa; assembly: GCA_013396955.1. NCBI lineage: Eukaryota > Metazoa > Chordata > Aves > Passeriformes > Regulidae > Regulus > Regulus satrapa. The sequence continues at coordinate 722,325 of VWZN01020612.1, read as the reverse complement.
TTAGCAAAGCAGTTCTTCAGCAAGCCTGAGGAGGGAATGGGAACATATGAAAAAGGAATCCAAGCAAATAGCAGAGGAAATGACATTATGATCCCAGCTGGAAGCTCTGTAATGAACTACTTGGTGTCTGCACAGAAAACCTACATGAGAATGGGGAGAGGTTCTGGCCCCCACAAAGCCGATGAGAATTTTGTCATCATCTGGGAGGGGGAAGGTCCCATAGAGTCATTAATTTCATGTTCATCCCTAATTTCCCTGAGTGACCCACGCGGATGTGGTGCAATGACACAGCAGGCTGCATTCACACTGCCTGCTGCCTTGCACGTCTGGCTTCCCTGCGTGGCTGCCAAGTGCTGGGCTCGTTAGCACACGTACTGTGCTGCTCCCATCACTCCCCAGCCCAGCGCTGTACAAACCCGGGTCTGGTTTGTAACAAAGTCAGCACCAGGGCACAGAGAGCCTTTGAACCGTGTTTTGAGATGGTGTCATTGCAGCGGGATCTGTATTCACCGCTTCCTCTCCTTTCTATGTTTTTGAAAAATGGCTGGAAAAATTCAGCAATGTGTAGCTGTCTTAAGTTAGAAAATCTGGGATTTTGACACACAGTGTCTTCTAAGAGAGTTTATGGAGTCCCCAACACCTGCCATGGCTGCAGGAAGCACAACTGCTATCCTGGTGCATGGCTGTGCATCACGGCCAAGCCAGAGTCACAGATCCCATGTTCTCTTCCCTGTCCCACCCCATGGGGCTGCGCAGGAACCTGTGTTCCCAGAGAGCTCCAGTCACAGGGTGACTTCTCAGCCCTTGCAGCCCATGGTCCTGGCTCACTGAAGGGTCCAGGAAGGACCAGACCGCAGTGCTGCAGTGACTGGGAATGTGGCGGTTCAGCTCATGCTGAAATGTGAAATGGCAGCCCCAGTCTTACTTTTCCAGCCATTTCTAGGAAAGAAATAGCTATAAATACAAGTCTTATTTCTAGTTACTAGAATCCTTTTTTTTTCTTTTTTTTTTTTTTCCCTGAGAATGGTTTTCAACTCCATTAGTAGCCAGTTCACTTAAAAAGAAACAAAATTGTGCAAAATTACCTTGTCTTCACGAGAAAAAAGATGCATCCTTAAAGCCACAGTGACCTAATGGTCATACTCGCCATACTGCAAGTGCGAAAATCCAAGAAAAGAACAAAGAAACTCTATTCAAAGTATGGTTTCTACAAGAAAACCATACTTTTCTTCACAATCTTCAAGGAGCAACGTGACATCCCTTAAATGGTGAGAAGTTGCATCTAGTGGATGTGCCAGGTAGAAGATGTCCACATTCCCTGCACATTTTCATTTCTTTGAAGCGTGTATGTTCACATACTCCAGTTGAAGACACCAAAAGCAGTTTCCCAGGAACTTCAGGGACAGCATTTCCTCAGTGTTGTGCTGCCACCAAACGTGTTTTCCACTGATTCAAGTTGCTGTTGGCATTGAACTGAGCAGTGACACACTCCAAAAGCTGCCTGCCAGACCTCATGAGCTCCCTGTGAGGCACAGTAGCATGGCTGCTGTCCTGATATGTGGGTTTTAGAGTCCAGGTATTCAAGACTGAAGAGCCAAAGCAGCTAAATCCTGGTGGCTGCAGTTCAGCAGTCACTGAAAGTTCCTGATGCCTGGCAGCTCGTGCACCTTTTCCAAGTGCCTCTTATCCAAACCCTGCTTTGGATTTGCTTTTCTTTCGGAGAGAATTTAATGCCCCTCCTTACATCAGATTCTAGAAAATTCTGTGCAAGTATGACCAAGACCCTGGAGAGACAGGCAGACATCCTGAGCAAAAGGGAGCTGTAGGGCACACTGGGGCAATGTGTGAGGAAGGAATATCTGGGAGTACAAAATGTAAGGAGAAAGACACAAAGACAAGGGAAACCTCCAAATAACACCATAGATCAGGACTAGCACAGTAACCAAAAATAGATTGAATCTGGCTTTGCTCCACCCTGGCTGGATGCAGCCCCACCCATGGCATCCCAGGGGCTGACAGCTGGAAAGGATGCTCTCCTCTCTTGGAGAAGGTTTTCCTCACCCTCTTTGTACACCTGAAGATGGTCACTCCGGACAGTTCTCTGAGCAATCTCATGTAGTTCAAGTCCTGCTCATCAAAGCGGGGATTGGACTAGAGATTTTTAATGGTCCTTCCCACTCAGAGTGTTCTGTGATTCTGTGGGACTGGTACTGGAAGCATGGAAAGGCTCACAGTCCCCATTTTCCTTTTTCAGTTTGTTCTCTTGTTGGTTTTTTTTACCCTGAGAAATCCTGCCTCCTCCCCAGTGGGAAGAAAACCACCCAGGTAGGATCAAGCCCCACATCCCTGGAGCAAATCACGTGCAGGACAGCAGGTGATATCAATACAACAGTTTCTAAATAGTGTTCAAATAAAGGGTCAAGGAGAATATCTCTATGCCAGAAATGGGCTGACTCTGAGCTGGAAACATTCCTACATGTAGGTTGCTATAGGTCTGCTGTTTGTTTAGAACAAATGCCCTTTTTCTTTATCAGAAATAGCTGGTTTTTGTGGTTTTCTTTCTTTTTTGTTGTTGTTGTTTTTGGGGTTTTGTTTTTGCTTTTGGTTTGTTTTGGTTTGGTTTAGTTTGGTTTTGGGGTTTTTTGTTTGTTTATTTGTTTGTTTTATTTTAATCATCCCCAGAACAGTTAATGAAAAGTCAGGAACCTGCCATCACAAGGCCACAATCCCCATATGATATTAAGAAGTTTGTGATGCAAAATTCCACTGCAATCTCAGCCACAACTTTAGACTTTATTTTTAATTTTTAATAACAATCAATAGCTTATGGGGAATTCAATCAGACAGAATTTCTTTGAATATCTCCAATTTGAGTCTTCATGTTTAAACTTATACCAAGATCCCTTCCCATAGCTATAAAACATACCAGCAAGTAAAGAGATACCTGAGTATTCACAGCTATTTAATGCTCCTTTGCATCAGTTACAAATGAGTTCCCTCCTTTTGGCATCACAGTTTGAGACTGCCTATTTAATATTCTGATGGATTCATTTTTTCCAGCTAGGAGAAGCAGTCACAGCAACCCTGAAGGCCTCGTGCAGTGAATCAAACCAGAAGAGACTCATCACATCACTTCGGGGAGATCTCTCCTCTAACAGGGAGAGACAGAGCACATAGGAACAGCAGCTTTTCATGCTTCAGGTTTGCTTTTTGTCAAGAGTTTTGGGAAACACTGGCGATACCATACAGCTAACAAGGTAACTTGAGAGGGAACAAAGCATCTTTGGTTAAAAACAGCTCTTGGTTAGAAAGGAAATAAAACATTTCCTGTATGTTCAGCTGCAGTCAAGGTGCCAAGATGCAGCAGTAGATAATGGAATAACCTAAAAGAATATGTTGTTGCTGTATCCTGGAGATATTTGCATCCTTTTATCTATCACTGCAGGGAATGTCAAAGGCAGGAGGGAACAGGGCAGAAGGAAATCAGAACGTGATATGAGCCAGAGCGGGAAACACCATCCAGCATCTCTGAGACCACGCAGTATCAAGATACTGGTGGGGACAGAATTCATAATTCTTTCTGTGCAGAAAGGGCATGGCCAGGCCATGAAAATCCCCATTCATTGTGGCAAAACCCACCATGTCCCGCTTTCAGAGAATAGTCTAAAGGCAGCTGATGTTTCCGAGGGTAGAGGTGAAAGTGGGCAGTGAATTCCCAGGCTCCTACAGAATGATTCCCTGCAGATCCCCATGTTTGCCATATTTCCAGGGAAGAAGACTTCCTGGCCACAAGAATATATAGCTGCTTAGGAGTTTTGTTTGGTTGGTTTTCTGTTTTGTTTAGGTGTTTGGTTTTTGTTGTTGTTTGTCTTTTTGTTTTTTTTCCATAATTGGATACCATAAACAGTAAAATGCGACACAGCAAAGAGATCAATACCTTGGGCTAAGTGCAGGGTGCAGCCTTGGAAACCAGCTGAATTATTAAGAAAAGAGATTCAGAGTCTTTGAGTTTTCTTTTCATTCATGTATAAAGCTTTTTGTGCCCCATACTTCATGATTTTGCCTAATCACTTCACATCCAGATGCCAACAGTTTAAAGGTTTGGAATGAAGGAGAGAGCCAATCTGTTTCCTAACAGTTTTAGGACTCCATTTCATCAATTAACTTATAAGTGAAATTAAGTTAACTCCATGGTGTCAGACTGTCCTAACCCTCATTCTGAGTTGAAGTCTGAATACTCAGCTCATCTCATGGGTGGAGGGGAGCAGGAAGAGATTCTAGGTGATAATGAGATTAAGTTGATATCAGAATCCCCATTCTTTAAATAGCACTAGTTTACTGTAGACAAACACAGCCAGACATAAAATAGCAATGCACTTACTTAAAACAAATTCATAGGAGCACCTTTTTTCTCTTTGCATTCCAGACTGCCCAGTGCAAATCTGCCCCAACCATAAAAAACCCATTTCCATAACAATTACTAACAGCAACTGTAAATTCACCACAATCCTCTCTCCACACTGCTTCAGAAGTGCAGGGAAAGGGAGAGATCGGGCACTACTGAGAGTGCTGTGGGCAGAGTCACTCTGTGAGACAGAACGTGGCAGCTCTGGGCAGTGTCTGTACAGCCTGTACTTGCAGCAGCCACTGCTCACACCTACTGCTCAATATTTCAGCAGAAGCAAGTTCTGCTCTGCCAATTCATTTTTTTCTATGCACTAAGCCTCCCTTTACCTTCAAGTTGTAGAGGAAACACTCCAGTGAGTCAGAACATGGAAAGCCTCATTCTAAGTGGGACTGACATGTGAATGCTGTTCTCTTTGAGGAGGATGCCACTGCCTCAATTAAGTCTCCTGAACCTCCTGAGCAGATCACACACACACAGCTGCAGACAGACAGGTCTGCAGTGCAAATCCCCAAATCCTCTGCTGGAATGGCTGCAAGATCACACTACATGACAACAACCTTTAGCTATATTTCAACTGAAAGGTCGAGGGACAGTGACATACCATGCATGTACTATAAGCACTTAACTAAAAGCAATATCCAGAAAATTTTGATCACTTTGAGGGGTTTTACAAAAATTGGCAATTGTCTCTCCCACTTAATTATATGCTTGTGTAAGCTAAAAAAACACTACAATAAGGAGGGAAGTTAGGAGGAGAGTCAGAACTCACATGTTGGTCATACTAGAGATTCCCTCAAATTCACACTGCTCTATATTGGTGTAAGTCAGCATCCCCAGAGTCCCCTCCAGTTCTGTCTTTGGGAAGTTCTAATACCCAAAGCAGCACAGGTATGTGCATCTCCCATCACCACCACGCTACAGAGCAATCCTTTAAAAATAACTATGACAATTTCCTATAGAATATGGAAAATATGTTGTCCTTCAAGATTAAGGATATAAAAGCTTAAAAATTAACAGTGACATTTACACAGACTGGGGAATATTTTCTCATTTCACATAAAAATCTTTAGCTCAGTTTTAATTTATTCCCCCCAGAAATGTATAGAAAAAGGCTTTTATTTTGGCAAAGAAAAGAAACATGAATTATATATGCTTTTCTTGATTCTAAATTTTAGTTTCTTTTCTTCCATAATTTGTATGGTGAACAAAAAACAAAATTTAAAAATCAGGATAGAACTGTTAAGCACAAAAGGAGAGAAACAGATCACAAGACATAACATGTAGAATATGACAGGTGTGGGGCACAGAGCTATTTATGAAATCAGATTAAACTGGCTATAATACTGTTCTCAGGCAATTGGCCTAAAACCTAATGTTAGAAAAGTCGAGTTTGTAGAATTTTCATCAAAATTTATGATGAGGAAAGGACTGAAAAATGTTACTGTGGATCACTGAGGATGCCTCTTAAGGAATCACAAAATAAAAATTTCTTCCTTCTTCAAGTCACACACCAGTATTGTGTATAATTAGTCTAAAAATCTCTCACTTGCTCTTTTTGCACCAAGAATGATACAGATATAGAGAAAATGTAGGTCTAGGAACAGAATTTTATTTGATTATAGAAATCAACATGCATCAATTTTTTTTTCTTAATTACCCTTGCCTATCTTTGAGATGAAATTTACAAGGTGAAAGGATGCAAAAGTAAGGTTAGCACCATAAGAGGAATACTTTTCTCTTTACAACTCCATTTGATAGATAGTGATAAAGGAAAACAGGAAAAGAAGGGGGAAAAAAAGCTAGGTGGTTAGGTGAACTTGCATTTTTATTTTCAACATCCAAGAAAATTAAATCTAAACATGAAGATACGACAGCTCTCCTAGTAATATCTAATAATTCACATTCAGCAAAACTTGCCCTGTACATTGAGAAGTATTTTAGAGTCAAAAGATAGTTGTCACAAAGTACCAGCTAATGTGCAAGGTAGAAATCGTAGAAGTCCAGAAAAAGAAAAGAAACAATAGAAACCAAGGTGAGGAGTTTGTCCCTCTTCCATTCTTTTGCAGGTATGGCTATTATGACTTGCTGCAAAGATCAAAGAGATAGAAGGGATGTGTACTGGATCTGGCTGGGATGGGACAAATATCCTAATATTATCCTGTAATACCCTAGTTTCATGGGCCAAATATCCAGATGTTCTTAATCAAAAGTCTCCCATTTCTTACCTGCAAGCAACTACAGAATTACAACAGATTTCAGATGTTTGTTTGCCTTACTTTTTTATTAATTTTCAAAATTTGTTCCAAGATTTCCAAGAGAGTGAATGGTTTTATGAACTCTCCAGTCTTCCCCAAGCAGAAATTCTAATACAGGATTTAGGAGTTTTAAATGCCACATTTTCATTATTGTGTGCTGTCTTCTAAAGGCAATGGAATAATTCCTTTCAAATACCCTAATTTTGCATCACAAATCGATTCTAAAATTTCCTTCGCCAGCATCTATAATTGCAATACTCATAAAATTATTTACATTTTATTAAACTACTAACCTGACTCATTTATTAGACGAAGGGCTTGAACTACAATTATGAGGAAGAGGCAGCTTTTTGTCAGTTTGGGAAATACATCTTTTGATTATTCCCACCTTTCAAGGTCACACATATGGACTTTAAACGGCAACATTGAAGCAGCCTGTTAAAACAATTCCTTTGTATCCAAGTAATAGAAAAATCATTTAATCCCAAAGCAGGATGTGGTGTAACCCAAATCAGTTGTATTTTTCAGACCAATAACCATGAGCACTTCAACACCTATTGCAGTAAACGCTGTTTTTAACACTGAACTGCCCAGAGGAGCCTTCACAGCCGGCTCCTATCACAGCCTGCTACATCCCATCACCACCGGGAGAGGAAGGAGACTCGGAACTTTTCTTTCTCTTTCTTTTATTTATGCTTGGACTTCCAGCACTGCACATCAGATAGCCAGGGTCTTAATCTGTCCTGTATCAGACTGCAAAAATACAACGTGCTTTCTCCGCTGTCCTCGCATTGGCAAATCACGCAGTCACGTCCCACAAACCCTTCACGTGAGCAGTTCCTTCCCTCTGGAAAACCATCTCTCCTCTCAAGGATTTCAGCTAATGCTTCTGGCTTATAAAAGATTAAGTGCAATCAGTTACACTGAGGGTTTATAATGCGGCCCTTGATTGTATTTTCTGTGCACGCATTTACATCAGGCACACGAGTTATATAAAATAGTTTTGAGTACAAAAATATGGTTATAACATAGGAGTACCAAACAGCACAGAATTAGAACAGTTTTATTACTGTAATACCAATTTATATACAGACCCTCAAATTAAGGATTCTTTTTTTTAATTCTAAGTACTCTTCCCAAATTGACAACTGTAGTGTACACTCTAAAAACTGCAAATTAACAACACAGATCTATTTGAACCCATACATTATCTATGCAGTCTGCACCAATCCTCTCTCTTCCACACAAAAGTGTATTATAAATAATCTCACAAAATGTCACGTATGTTTTATTGCACATTGTACATGCCAATATTTAAAAGAAAGGCTCAAACCTTTCACTTGACAACTAACAGTTTAAATAACTAGCATTTACTTGTGTTATGAATACTAATGCATTTTTCAGGCTCTAATCTTAACTCATAATTTAAACGAAGAATAGCAGAACGAAAAATATGCCTTGAACTTTATAGCTTTTGTGAAAAAAAAAAAAAGAAAGAGCTTCTTTAATTCTGCTGATCTCTACTTTATAAAGTCATTAAAAACATCTGACCTAATTAAAAATGCAGTTTCAAAATTTCCGCATGTTGTACTATAAAATTATGCATGTAGCTGCTTCTGCAATCATCTATGCCTTCTATTTTGCAGAATTAGATGTCTCTGTGCTGTACTGATGGGAAGGTTGAGTTACATAGGTCCTAGTGTGAGCTACAGGAGTTGATTTATCAGCCTCTGCTCTGCTGGCCCGCACAGGGGCAGGATGTGAGGAGCCTGTCAAGACTTTGGACAGCTTGGGATAAAAGGACACCGGGCACAAATGGCCACCCAGCATCAAGGCTGTGTATAATTCCTGTTAAGCAGGTCTCTAGACTAAGGAATACAAGTAAGTTATCATTAATATGTGGGTTTATGATATGCTGCATTAATATATGGCTGCTAAACAAAGAGAATGATTGGTGGTATGACAGATATGTGCCAGCTGATAAAGATGACTCCCTGGATAAAAATCTGTGTTTTGAGGGTTAAAACTTGGGCATGAACAAAAAGATTTCAAAGTCAGTCAATCAGATGTTTTGCCAGTGGTTTCTAAAGCTATTAGCCATCAACAGCTCCAGAAAGGGATAAAAATAGCAAAACCAAACCACTAAAATTGCACTATTACAAAGAAACAAGTCCATGAAAGGGAGAATCACCAGCTGCAGTTAAGGGACAGCCACTTCGAGAAGCCGATTGTTTTTTCGCTTGCAGGTTGGGATGTTGCCATTTTTCTGGCTGCCTTGTATGAACTTCACACACACTTTGTCTTGTTTGAACTGGACCAGGAACCTAAGAGAGGGAATAGTAAAATTAAGGATTCTGTGTGGAGGGGGAAAAAAAAAAAGACACATGAGGAACAGAAGTCTTTTCCTGTTGGTTCTAATCATCACTCCAAAAGGTATCATTTTCAGCTCTGTATTGTTAATAAAGATTTGGGGATAAATAAAGAAGCCATAGGATATACGATAGGGCTAGAACCACCTTCAAGTTGTATCTCTTAATTATTGCTTTTTGCCGATAACTGTGGACATTTTACAAGTTAGTTAACCATTCCTTTAGGAAAAAAAGCAGTTTGAAACAGACTATTTCAACTACTTCACTGGTGGCCAAAGGGATTTCTCTGTTTTCATGGAAGCTCAATACTTCTATAGCAACATTGGGAGTTATCTTCTTCTGATTTTTGCTTCATTTGGTACATCTGGTATTTTACCAGCTCTCATACGTCTAATCCTTAGTTAGCTTTTATAGCCCCCTGCTCGGCAACCGGGAAAATTTACTTCCTGCCTGGCAATCTCCAAATTTAAACATTTTCTACAGTTCAGGGTAAATTAATATGGATTTGACTCTTCACTTTTTACAGGAAAGGAAAGTTCACTGAATATGGAGAATTGCTTTTAAAATAAACCAACACCTCAAAAAACCAACATGCTCCTGTGGAGCCTCAAACCTCTCACGGATGCAGAGAGCGAGATTAAAAGCAGTAAGCAAGGCAGCGCTGCCTCTTGGCTCACATGCAGTGGTTGCTGACCTAAAAAGTCCTTTGTAACACAGCCGATTTTCCCTTTTAGCATCCTTAAAAAGTCCTCCAGCAGAGGCCAAAAACTTCAAAGAATTTGCTCTGCAGCCGGAAACCACAAATCAAGCTGACGGCAGAGCTCAGGGGAGGAAGTGGCCTCTGCTGTGCTGAGCTGCCCTTCGGTCCCGCTCTCCCGCTGCACAGCCCAGCCTCAGTGCTCACAGCCATCCAGGCACCCCAAAAACATGCACAGCTCCTCCAGCCTCTGTCTCACCACCAATGCTGCATTTTCCTACACCCACTGTTCCAGTGTCACACATGTTGAATGGTGTGTCTCTTCCTAAACGTAGCCCTGCATCAACAGCATTCTTATTATCAGCTCTCTTCCCAAAAAAGCAGGACAGTCAAAATAAGGCCATGTTTTCTCCTCCATCCCTAATTGTGCTAAGCTCTAGCAGGGAGAAGACTCCTGCTTCACCATCAACAATTATGGGACTGTGAACAGCTTTAAATTATTTAGTCTGGATAAACTCAATAGCAATACACACATGAATGTGTTTAATCTGCAAAAGAAGAAACAAAACCCACATCCCAAGAAGCATGACTCCCTGAAAGCAGTCTGTTTCGCAGACCTAAGGCAAGCAGGCACTCCAGAGTAATGCAATGCATGCTTTAACTTTGCTTTAGTAGTTTATTCCTTTGTAGCCCCCCCCATTACACTAGAAACTTATTGGGGATAGCGCCACTCTTTTAGAGACTAAAAAACACACACTCTTGAGCAAATTAAATGACAAAGCAGAGGAAAATGGCTGATTCTCTTTTCAAGGAAAGAGCAAAATTAGCCTTTTAATAAATCCTCAAATCTGAACAGATACAAACAGTACTGACTACCATGACTAGAACATATGCAGTATGGTGCAGCCAGATAAAAAGGTACCATTTTTGTCTACAGGAAATTTACTTCACCATTGTTAAATGTTCCAAATTTTCTTCTTTATTCAAAGTGAATAAACCTACCAAGTCAACATTACTGATAAGAGGGGCCACTTCACAGAACAGAAATGACACATGACAATGGTGGACTAAGTGGGAGACTCTTAGCAAACATTAGTTCACACACACATAAACACCTTTATTCTATAACTAAGAACACCACAAAGGCAGTCCTTATTTAAAGCCAAAATATAAAACTGTACCAAGCAGAAAGAAATACTATTTTGAGATGTAAACTTTTCACCAAACAAAGATTTTAAGAACCAAAACCCCACCAAAACAATAGGTTGTTACGCCTTCACAAGACAGAAGATAGAACTTCATAGACCTACATTGGACTGGGGAGGGGCTTTGTATTCTTCTTGGTTGTTTGCAGAAAAAACTTGGCACCTAGTGTCCATTCTAATCTATAAATATTTCATAGTAATCTGTGAACTTTCAGTCACGTGCAAAATTGTTCTCTCAAATGTACTAAGTCTTGATTATTTCTAAAGCAGCAATTCTGCTTCACAGCCCTATTTGAATCTACTTTAACAAAAGCCCATTTTCTGTGATGACTTTCAGGGACATAAAAGCCAAAATTAATACTATAAATGAGTGCACACTGAAAACTGGATCCTTCTTTACAAGTATTCTGTCAAGAGAAAATAAGTACTAGCTACACAACAGTGTTTTGTTATTCTGACACTAGATACTTGACTTTTTTAGCATGCTGCACTGAAGCAAATGTACTCTTAAGCAAACAAAAAAACATACTCATCAGATATCTCAATGTTGAGCTTCTGTTTGGTTTGGCTGAGTGTAGTGCGGTAGAGTTTAGTGGCCATTTCAATAAGGTGATCACTGCTGAGCAGGAAATCTCCTTTACTGGCAGCTTCTGAACCCTGAAATAGGAAGGAAAGCAGTTAGGACTACCAAGACCTTGAGTATGATTAAATGGCAGCCTAGCAGGAGGGTTAACAAGGAGTCTTCTCTTGCCAGTTTAAGGAAACAGCAATCTTTTGTCTTCTAAATTAAATAGGGACTGCAGTGCAGTGTATAGCATTAAAATACAATTTGCACCCAAATCCACGGGTGAGAAAGGTTTAAAAAAAATCCCTTCTGGCCCTAAAGGAGAGTCGTCTCCATTTTCCTACAAGACTGGAGTGTTTCTGTATCCTTTGTCTGGATACACTGCAGCTAGCTTCCAATACTTGCAGAAAGGAACAAAAGCAAACTACCAACACCAGGATTAGGATGATGGCACTGAGTATGAGAAGACACTGTATATAACAGTCTTCAAATTCATTTAGGCTATAATACAGATGCCAGCTTAATGATTTTAACAGAGCAATGGTTACAGTGCAGTGAGGCAAATATAGCACTGAGCTAAGGTCTTCAGAACTGAGTAACAAATTAGCTGTGCCTCAATCTGGACTTCTTGGCATCCCATAAAGAAGAGAGAAATATTCTACCAGTATATGTAAGGAAAACACTGGCACAAGGTACCTGAACTATATTACAAGTGGAAAACTCTGATCCTGAGGAGACTGGAGTGAAATATGAAGTCTGATTTTCACAGCTAAATGATTGTTCATAACGTAATAAACTGTACTCATTTGGCTTCGATAGCTTTACAACAAAGTTTTTTTTTTTTTTTCCAGCTATGGCAAAGTTCAATAAATTTCTAAACCTATCAGCTAACCCCTATGGTTTAATGCTACAGGATAAGTAACAAACAGGTTTTACGTCATTGCATGTAAACAGTCATATTATTGTGTGATGGAGAGGTAACCAACCTCCTTGAGGTGCACTGCAAAGAATCCATCATTTTGGGAGCTCATGGACACTTTGGTAACATCTCCCAGTGGAACCTCTGACTTTATAGTTCCAGATTTTTGATCCGCAAGAAGAACGTTATTTTTGGTTAGTAAGAAAATCCTGGATGCAGCCTGTGAAAATGCAAAAATGCAGATCATTGTCTACATGAGGAGAGAACTGGTTTTCATCGAGCACCTACTAAGACTCCAAGGAGTTCACACAGCTAAAAAGCTTGGCCCACATCAGCAAATATGAACATTAGATGTTCAGTAAAAGCTGCAGATCAGTTAAAATCAGGTCAAATTTATTTATGTATCGAATTATAGACTGAGAAGCTTAGCTCATTTTGGCACATATGCTTAGGTATAAACAGCTCCTTTAATTACTGTCTTACAGCTGTAAAATTCAGAAAGTGAAACTCTGAAACTATGCAAATCAGGATAACCTAATTTCTCATGCTCTTTAAATCTCCAGGAAAATCATCATTATTCTCCAAAACTATGATGCAGAGCAACACAAATCATGTAAGTATTTTTCAGAGTTATGTTCTCCTCCCTTTATCTATTGGAATTATCCTTTAGGAGGATAAGCATTCATCTTTTCAAAAGACAAATATTTTTAAAGCATGAAATGCAAGTTCTTAAATTTGTCTTAGAAAATAGTAAGAAAGAGAAATGAGAACTTAATCTACACACAGATTTTTTTCCTGAAAACTTTAAATAATAAAATCTCTATTAGAATTGAGAAGTAGCTGCCCTTAAGCACAGAGAGCCATAGTTCTTTTTTTTTT
>VWZN01020612.1:657335-684627 GCA_013396955.1 Regulus satrapa | reverse complement strand
TCTCAAAAAAAAAAAAAAAAAAAAAGGCAAACCAAAATCCACAGTTTTCCACATATCACTCACTTTGAGCTATGAAATTCTATTTGATGTTGCCAAGCCACTGAAAATTGCTATTCCAGGAAAAAAGTTACTGAAGAGCAGCAGCAATGTTGCTCTTTATGAATACAGAGCAAAAGGCTAAGACAGTTAATTATGGCAAGGAAAATGAGGGAAAATGATTGAAATTACTGAAATTCTCAAAACACTTAACTCTGAGCAGACCAGAAGACATTTTGTAAATTAAATACACTTCAGAAAGGTGTCTCAAACCCTGTATAAGAAAAAACAATTAGTGTTTGTCTCTAAGCAAGTCTAAGGAAGGCAACAGAGGTTGTGCATTTATTCTCCCTCAAATAACATCTCTGATTTTTAATTATGTGAGTGCTCCACAAAGCATATACAAACCTTCGCAAATTAGTTGTTCCCCCCTCCCCAGTATTTTAATGAAGGTCTTATAGAAATGAATACAACAGAATTAGAAGGGATCTAAAGAACTTCTGACTTTTTTTTTTGTTTGTTTTAGAAGACAGTAGAAATAATCAGTGATAGCACATCCTTAAACCCATTCAGGAGACAGGGGCTGCAGGCACCCAGCCACCAGAAATTACTTGCCCCTTATGCTGACCACTTGTATTAAATGACAGGGGTTTAACCAACACAGAAGCAGTGCAGTCAGACTCAAAATTTGAGGAAGAGCTATCAAATATTCTTAAGAAATTTTAAAGGGGGGGAAAAAATAAAAATTAAGACTTCTCAAGGTGTCAGCTTCTCTTCCAGGCTGTAACTCTGCTGCTTTTAATGTCGAGAGCGTCACTTCAATCCCTGCACTTTAATAGCAGTTTTCTAATTATGCCTTTGAAAGCATACAAAATAAGTCCTTCACGGAATGTAAAACCACACAGTCTCTCAAATTAAATAAAGGTGCTGGGAAAACTGAATGTCACCTGAGACAGGCTTAAAGTCATGTTGAATTTATAGATACAGCTCAACCAACCACCCTCAGCTTATCCTCTGAATCTTTTATCAGATGCAACACTAAATTTAGAGGAGTAGAAAAATTCACTGACAAAAATCAAAGCCTATTTCACCATGGTTCTTGCTTCACAAATAATGGTGTCTTGCTCACACAGCTTCATTCTTTATCAACCTTCATGGTTGGTATTTCATGAATAGCAAGTTTTGAACACTAAAAAAAATTCTGCTCCCTGCAAAAAGAAAGTCATATAAACTAGCTAAAAAGTTCTATCTGTGAACCACAGCTATTACATACAGGTACTTGAAAGTCCTACAGCAAATATTCTTTGGAATATTTGAAAATATTCAAATCCAAATATTCATGGAATCATCTGAAAAAAAAAAAGGTTTGTTGCTAACTTTATAATGTTTTATAACAGAAATTATCTAAAACAGGACATTTTCCTATCATCTTTAGATACTTTCTAACCTTCTCTCTCTATACAGAATTCAAATTCACTTTTGAGTACTCAGTTTGCAACAATTCCCAAAGACAAGGCAACTAAGATGCCTGACTAAAACTGAAAACTCTGTAATTTTTCATTAGGCAGGAATAAATTCTTTAATTTCCACCTGCCTAACAAAGCTTAAGTGTTTGATTTTGTGTGTCCTCTGTGTCCTCACCATTTTCCCCACATTAAGCAGAAGATGTTGATCCAAACTCAGGTTATCTCACCTTTGTAGGTGTTTCTCAATGTCTCCTCTCCCTTCTTAATCATTCATCACACCACTCTTGTTCAGAGGCAATTCAAAAAACTACACATTGCTCAGTCTGCAACCACACTGACAAAAAAAAGTCCAGCAACATTTTTTCAAATATATTATGTGAACACATACAGCTAAAATAATACATGAAATGTATTTAAAGGAAAAGCATCTTTTAAAAGAAAACCTTAAACATTGCAAATCATGAGACTGTTGAAATCAAGAGGACCAATGTCATTAAAATGAACTTTTACATCAATGTGAGAAGGAAAAAGAAACACAGAGACTGATACTTCTGCTCTATCATAAATAGCCCAAGAAAGTAAGTTTTTAAAAATATCAACACAGCTCTGGGCATCAGAAGCCTCTGACTGCCTCCTACCATAAGCAGGTGACCCCAAGTAGCTGCACCAGGCCCCTAGGGAAAAAGCCAGATGGCAAAAGTAATGATGATAAAAGACCAACATACTCACTTCACTGAGATGAATGGTGGAATGAAGAGTGAAACCAACCAGCAAATTCAATTTATATGCTACTGTGGTGTCTGGGGACAGGGGGTTTTATGTATGACCACACAAGCATACAAGTTTATGAGATGAAACTAAGGAATATAAATGCTAGGAAGTTAAAATCAGCAAAATGGGAAAATTGCATATAAAGAAAATGAAAAAGGATACTATTTTAATCTCAGAAAGCAATGACCCATTTATAGCATGTTATACTCAGTTATAACATTCTTTTATAAACTTTCTGCATATTTAGTAAAGGTATGTTATCAATATTTATCCCTTTCTTTTCTGTTTACACATACAAACATTTAAGCAACCAAGCTTATTTCCTGTAAACTAGACTGCTCTGTGCTTTTGTGTAAATATCTCTATAGGCAAAGAACCAGAGAGGCACATCTTTTAATTATAAATATTCCACTATAGGTAATCAAGCCATGTTTCAGTGTACTTCATGGAAGCAAGAAAGCTTCGGGGATTATCCATTTCCCATATTTGTGCAGCTCAACCAACTTCAGCCCTTTTTGTGTGCCAGGTAGAGAACCAGGCCCTCTGAAATCCATACTGCTCCCAGCTGTGCTGCCAGGCTCACAGGTCTGAACTAAATTCGGACTTAAAAGTGGCGAGGAACTACAGTGAATCCAGCACAGGTGTGATTCATGGGAAAACCCAGGCACCATCACTTCAACAAACTCAACCTAATCATCTGAGTCCTGGAACAACTGGAATTACAAACAGGAATTACAAACAAGAACCTACTGTATAATCAGAACCACTCCTCTACTAAGACAGAAATAGCTGCTGTAGGGCAAAACGTTATTCCCAAAACCTGAAGCAGAACATTTGTGTATTTTTGCTCCAGCATTTCAAGTATTTCCTCTGTTGCAAACAGCCAGCCAATGAGATTTACTTTGGATAATTGCATGTTGCAAAATAAGTCTCTCTAAATACTGATGTTATAATACAATTAATGAAATGGTGGTTAACTTCCTGGGATGCACCTCTGCTTTGAGCATCCCATCACTTAAGGAAATCACTGCTTTAACAGTATTTTTAAATCTCCCTGGCACCTAGGAGCCCAAGTAAAGGTCCCTCTCTATAAAGCTCCTCTCTCGCATTACGCTTGCCAGCAGAGACAGTTGATCAACTATAGATTAAAAATTCAGTTATCCTCTTTCCCACCAGACTGGCGTTTGCCAGAAGAAGCAGAGGGCTGGGTACACACATTTTGGCACTGCTGCTTGTCAGTACATTATAAACTTCTGGGTATCAGCAAAGCATTGAACAAGTTCAAAAATGAAATCTCTTGCAAGGTAGACAACCTAGAAAAAGGAGCTGGAAATTATGGTTCGGAAATTAGGGCAACTAACAAAACAAGAGATATCCATGGCTGAGTTAGAGACAAAGACAAGACATGAAGAAAAGGTTCTCAGATTCTTCAAAAAGGAAGATAAAATAAGATCATGATAGGCCAATTTTCTCTTAGAATTTTTTTTTTTTTTTGGTCTAACACGTCATCCTGCTAGCAAATTAGTAACTAGACCCTTCTCCTGTAAAATAATCCTTCAGGGTGTGGGGGTGCTCCTGATCCAGGAGCAATCTCTCAGAACTCAGTATGCTCTGAAACTAATGTAATGTCCTTCATGTAATCAACAGGACAGAAAAAGGCAAAGCAACCAGTCAAGCAACTGGACCAAGCTGTTGCACAGGTTTATAGTGAAGGTGCAAATATGTCCCCTATTTTTTCCTGCCTTAAACCCCTCAGAAAGACATTTTCAATGATTACTGCTCTTTATTTGGTTACCTCCCTCTAAAAAACAGACAATTAACACAACCATGAATTTGTTAATATGGAGAAAATGCATTCTTCATATTTCTTACATATTCCCTCAATAGAGATGCTATCATTTTATTGTTGTCCAGATGACAGCTTACATAGAACAGGCAGCAGGACCAAGCTTCTTTCTGCCACTTCAAGGGACTTCTATGCATAAGAAACGAGATAATTTGCTTAAATAAAAAGAAGTGCTACCAAAATGCATTACAGATTGTGAGAAATTGACTAGGTTTTATTGCCGGGTGGCTTGTTTGCCTGGTTTACTGACGATATTTTTATTTACTGGTGGGTTTTACACAGAATGTGGTGGGTTCTGCCCCATCTTTGCATGTTCTTGTTTACCTGGACGAAAAGGAGTTGGTAAGATGCTGTCCCCAAAGACAAGGCAGTCACATCACCTCTGGCCAACCTTTTCTGCAACTCTATCGCAGGTGCATCCCAGTTTCTTGTCAGGCTAAAATGTGTGGAACAAACTGCTCCACCAAGGGAGTGAGCAGAAAGTACTCACACTCTCAAACTGACTCAAGGCCTGGCAAATTTCAACAATAAGCCTTGTCTGGCAGTGTTAACTTCCCTAAAACTGCACTCCAGATCATTAACTTCATCATATGGACCTGCTGCACCAGCTGCAGACTGGTGCCTGAATATTCCGAATAAAGCCTTTAAACCAGCTAGCACAGACAGAGATTTCTGCCTCTGAAGGGCTGGGCAGGATGAAATACTCACACTCACTGCATGACATCCATTTTTACATACGCTACTTCTTGCCTCCACAGGAAATGTACACAACAGGAAACTCAACACCCAAAGCAAACGGAGAAAGCCTTCTGCTCACATCTCTGCTGAGCCCTGCCAGGCCCCCATATCTGCCTCCTACAGGCTTCACTTCTCAATCATAAACCCCACCCTTCCATGACCCCGCCCCAACATTCTGCAGAAATGCAGAAACAGCTTTCTGCCCAAAAATACACAATCAAGCAGGGAATAAAAAGGGAACAGCCCCAAACCTACCCTTGGAATCAAGCTGAATCTAAAACTCCCGGTGCCATCAGCCATCATCCCTACCCTATCTCAAATCACAGTCTAGACTGCACACTGACTATGCACGCAGCCGCTCAAAAATGTGGATAAACATACTTGGAGCAATTAGTGTCAGGCTTCAGGCCACTGCCCAAACTCCAGCAGCACAGTTACACAACAGGCCCAGCCCTCCAGCCTGCATTTTCACGCTAATTCTAGTCCCTAAATTCTTGCCCACAGACAATTCACACAGAGACACCCAAAATTTCAGCGTTTCGCTTTGCAAACATTCAGTCCCAGCATTTGGCTTACCCCAAAAGGCATGGCAGGATTCAAAAATAAACACAGCTTTTCAGCACCTAGTTTGTTTAGCCAAGCTTGCCACTGACATCTGCCAAACCCACAGAGGCTGAGGATTATTGATAGATTTAAATTCCCTAATCTGAATTTTTAGACAGCCAAGTTCTTATATCTACTTTCTTGGATGGCTTTTGTATTTGTCTGAAAATGGGGTTTGTGTTTGATAAATATACTAGCAAAACCCAAATCCCAAAGAGTACATGCCAGCAGAATCAATACTCCAGTTATCTTTTCTCTGTTAATTTCCAGGAAACCTCCAGTTACCCTTGTAAATTAACTTCAGCTTAAATTGCAGAAACCACAGTGAACAATAAATAAATTAATCTTTCAAAAGCAGATTAAAAAAGAAACTCAATTAAAAGCTTTGATTTGCATATAATAGAACATCACTGCTATTGCCATCAAGAAGATGAAGTGTAGGTTCTTTCAGAATGGTAAATCTGGATTTCTTTATTCAGTCTTTTTACACAAGAAACGGTAGGATGACCCAAAGAATCATCCTGAACAGAAAAAAGGCCTGAGAAATACTGTACCCTGCCCATTAGGAAACAAACCAAACACCTCAAAAACAAAGAAAAAAAAATTTAAATGTAAAAATCACTCTTCAGTAAACACATTCTTTGCTGCTTATTCCAATGGGATTGAGCTTCCTGTGTAAATATTTTGCATGTATATGAAACACTCCTGCTACACCTCCTGTGGGTTTTGATACCTTCTGCCTCCAGACAAGGCCACTTCAGGTCAAAGACCACACACTAATCATAAACTTACCTGAATCCTGAACAGAGACATGACTAACTTAGGCCTTTCTGCCTTCAGCCCTCCAAAGAGCTTGCACATTTAAAAGGCACAAATTTAGAGATGAAGCCTCTCAAGTGCATTTTTGCCAACAAACATTCTTTGTAGAATTAGTTCTAACTTCCAGGAACAGTGAAAATCAAAATATGACTTAAGAATTAGGTTCAAGAGGGAACTACACATTTTTAGTCATAAGCTTAAACTGATTTATAATTAGATGGACATGTTACTGTCATTAGGTGCACCTCAGCTAATATTTTGAATGTTTAGCTATCATGTTTACAAATGTAGCACATAGCAAAACACTCCAAATCCACTGTATTTGTTATGCTATAAATCTTAAGACATTATTAAATTTTCCTTATGTGGCTGCATAGTGTCAAAATTTATTTTTTATTATTGATTATTTTATTGGTTTATTTTTATTATTGATTAGTTGGTTTAATATAATTAAATTTAAACAACAATTCAATTATTTCTGCGATGCTGAACCAAGTTGCTTGGCTACTCTTCTCACCATAGGTCTTAACTCACAAGAGTCACATCTTGTATTAATGTACTGCTGAATTTGATCCCCAAGTCACAAGGCAAGACCTTCCCCACCTTTTCCAGGAAAACCAACACTCGGCATTTAAATGAGTGAACAATAACTACCTACATTACTTTAAAGCTTTTGAGTTTGCAGCTTTTGAGAAAGCAATGTTGTAATTCAGTATGACAGGTAAGTGAAGAGTCTCATTTTTCTCCTGCACTCAGCCACTTACTTACGACCTTCTAAGATGCTGAAAGCAGAAAAGATGAAAATTACACATGAGAAACAGCCTTGTCTCTGGAGCACCATCCCACAAACACAGTCCTTTGGCTGGCTCATGTGCCGGTGCAAGCTCCTGTCTCCCACCTCCCTGTGCATGTCTAACTTCATCAAACACAGGGGAGCCAGAAAAAACAAGTCCTGCCTGAGGATGCCAGCAGCACCACTCCAGTGCCAGCTTCGTAAAAGCAGCTCCAAGGACCAGCTCTCAAGAGATCTGGCACCAAGATCCCCATGCAGCCACCTGAAATACCTTGCATGATATTTTCATAAATATGCTCTTGTGTTTAATGCAAACAACACAATCTCGCTCAGCAAGCCCTTGAGGCAACTCTCAGCTTCCCTCTTCCTCTTCACTGAGGTACTCTGATTTGCACATGGTTGGATGTTTTGCTCCTGAAATGAAAGTTACGCTCCCCTCACGTGCACAATTACTCTTTTCTGGATTATTCCCATTTTCCACCCAGTTTAAACACCCTCCCCAGATTTCTAAGAGGGATGCAGGGAAGTGGGTCAGGATTGAATGTTTTCTACTGATTTTTTTTCTCCTCAGATGAGTTTCTAGTTTAAACACATACAGATTCCAACCAAGTTCTATAAATCTCTTAACAAAAACTGTCAGAACAAGATTTATGAAAATGCTCTGTCCCTGGTGCTCTCTAACCCAATTAAAAACTCCTCATTGATTGTTTTGCTTCAAAATACCACAGTCTAAAAATACTACTGTAAACAAACAGCAGTGAGTCACAGATCTTTAGCTAGGAATAGGTAGAGTATTTATCTAAGTGAATTGAGATTAAATAAAATAAAAGTCCTTGTTTAATTTTGACAGGTAAATACATATCATTTTTGTTGGGTGGTTGTGGTTTTTTTCCCTCTCAGGATACACAGCTCGTTCAAAGACATCCAAAAACTTCCTCAGGGCAGAAATGACAGTGCCAGTTTCTCCTATGCTCAGAATGTATGTCACAACAAAATACATGTCGTTGCTCCATCATAAATATTTATTTATCTATGGTGTAAAAACACCAGATTGAATTTTATATTTTTTTGTTTCAATTGCCAGACATGTCAAGACATCTCTCTTTGGCTTTCTTTTCTAGTGGTTTTTTTTTTTTTTTTGGTCAGGCATGACACACTTCATTCAAATTATATATATTCTGATTATGAATTAATGAACAACTCTGTTAGGCTTTAATAACAGCTCTCTCACTAAATGGTTTCCATTATAAAGGTCTTACCTCAAAAATTTCAAAGCCATAGATGTCCAGCACCCCCATTACCTTCTTTCTCACTTTTGTTTGTGCCTTAAACAAAATTAAACATTGAATCAGTCATCTGTACATAGCATACTTAGGACTCAAGAAAATAAATGTATCTCATAAGTAGGCTGTCACATACTGTAAAACTAAAATGTTAAGTATGGTTTCCCAAAGTACACTTAATGGGAATATTTTAATAAGCTGAAGAACAGAGCAGAGAGCAGTTTGTTGAGCTGTGATGTGGCTATTTGTGTGTAACAGTGTACAGCCAGGAGAAATTAAACTGGCAAATACAGTTTTACTGTCTGCTTTAATTTGAAGGATTTCTATTGATTTTTAAATTTTTTTTTTACAAGCACAAAGCAAGAATACCTTAATGCTCTCATTGATCCTGGTAACAAGCCAGGAGAACAGACGACTGTATAAATTCTTAGCCAGAGCATCACGGGCATAATAAGCCTAAAAGAGAAGAAAGAAGAAAAATGTTACAAATTCTGGGCTAAACCAAATATTTTCCTGCTGCTGATGTGTCTTAGAAGTGGTATGAACAGAGTAAAACCAGCACAGGGAGCACTGGCTCTGCCTAAGAGGGTACAGGAGCTTGACTCTCCTGGGCACAGGCTAGCTGGAACAGCAGCCACAGCCACAGCACTCCAGCTCCCTTCCTGCTCTTCCAGCTGCTCACCAAAGACTCTCATCCCCCATCCTAATCCTAGGCAAAGGCACTCGAGCAGCTGCAGCCGGAGAAGCCACATTCCTGCTAGCCTGAGCTGATGAGACCCAGGTGGCAACCACCCTGGCTCTGCAGCATTACAGGGAGATGAATTCACACTGGCAGCAATGGTTTTTCAGCTGCCCGGGCCCTACAGCTCACATGGAATTACAGCAGTTGCCCTAAATGAAAACAGCCTGCCACAACACTTGCAACACGTTCTTTGTGCAGGACTGCTTGTTTTTTCATTCTCTGCAACATTTGCCTATCCCTAATCTTTTGGAGGGATTTCGCACACAAAACCAAAGAATTCCAAATCTCTTAACATTTAGCTACCACTGAAGAAAAAACACACATTGTGATTTGTTCAGTGCAGCCTTTTAGTGGTTAGTTTCTGTTGGAATAATTATGATTTGATCATGCAGAATAAAATTGCCATTTAAAATGATTCTTGCCTTTTAAATCAGGACCTCTTTTTACCTGAGCCACATTTAGTGTTGTTGAAACTTTCTCTTGTTTGGCCTCAACCGTCCGGAAGCTGAAAGCTCTCTCCAATACAGACTGGTCTATACCTGTCAGCTCACAGATTTCCTTGAGTTCTAGCAAGAAAAAGCAAGGTTTAAATACAATGAATCCTTCCTTATTATTGCTTTTTCTTCCCCAAAACTACCAGCTTTTAAGAGGTGTGGTATTTTCTCAAAATGCTCTTCAACAGAAGTGCTCCCCATTCACACTCTCTCCCCACTACCCTGCCAAGCAAAGTTTTTTAAAATATGCACAGTGCAAAGAAACATCCTATCCATTTATTTTTAAGAAGAAACTTTCCCTCCATTTATAGCAGACTACTTTTCATAATGAAAAACTTTCAGATGAAAAAGAACTTTCAAAATACATTAGCTGCAAAAACATCACCAAATGAGTCTGACACTAACGGCAGAGATACTGCAAAAGAACAAAAAGCCTCCACTGCAGAAAAAACAAGCAGCTACATAAAGGCACAGAACCATTTAACATTTTAGAACATAATAAAGCAGGGGGAAAAAACTAATTATAATGATTTTTGGAATTTCAAACAGAGCTATTGAAATTGCGCAGAATGCAGCCCATAGTTGCCTGAGGGTGAGCTCTGGAAACAATCTAATTTAATTCACATGTAAGGATATTGTATGTCTGCAGAAACAAGAAAATTAATAATGATTCAGACAAATTAGTGGCTTTCTTCCCACCACTAATCTCATCTTACCATTTTTATCTTTGATTTTACTTTCATCTAGGCCATTTGCACGAGATTCAGGCTTAAATTCGATGTTTCCCAACTTCAGAACAGCTGCCACTACTTCAAAAACCGACTGTGTTTCATGATCCATAAACCCAACAATCTGCATTGCATTCTGGAAAGGGGACAAATAAAATGATGAGATAAAAGCATCTACATTTAAACAGATCTTGAAAACAGGTACTTGATCAGATCAAGTAAAACAGGTAATAGATCATTTAAACAGGTACTTGAAAAAAACCACAATTTATCTGCATTCATTACAAATGGTTTATGAACACTTCTGCTACTAAAAGTACATGGTATAATTCCTATGCTAAGTAAGATTTTTAATACACAGGAGGTGTGAAAATGGAGCTGGCATTCAGTCCAGTCCACTTCTAGCACTCATTCAATATTTGGGTTTCTGAAACACTGTACTTTTTTTAGCCACTTAATTTAGTTTGTAACCCAACCCAATTTTTCCAAGTCAAATGAACAGGTAGTCCTGTCTTCTCAGACCAGTCACTTTTAGAATCTATATTTGCATACACTAGGTAACAAGGTCCTGTATTCATCTTGTCCCTGACTACAACCAAGCAAAAACAGGACAGCAAATCATCTCAAGAATCATGCCGGTCCTCTTCTTCTATTGGCTTGGTCTGCATCACTGACCTCTGAGGCTCAATCACTGCTGTCCTAAAGCCAGTACAAAATAGAACTTTTCCCAGGATCTGACCAAGACATCCAGGCTTCCCCCCCCTCCCCCCACCTCCACTTCTTTTGTTTTCTTTTTATTTGTTTCTTCTTTTGTTGGGGGGAGTTTTGTTTTACCTTTTTTTTAAGCCTTTTTTTTCTTGGTCCTTTTTGTATTCCCATAAGAATACTCCAGAAACCTGATCCTATTTCCTAGGATATTTCATAGTTGTATCTATGTTTCCCTGTGCAAACACACTCTATCCCAGCATGAAGAGTGCCAGCACTCAGAAAAGGTAGCCCTCCCAGCCCAGCCCTGTAGGAACAGATGGACCAAGGGCCATAAGAACCTTGCACGGGTGTTGAGTGCACAGCCAGCCCCTGCTCCTTCTTACCCTGACTGTTCTGAAGTTTGAAGCATCATCTACTCCATTCACTCTGGCGGAATCAAGGCCCAGGTAGTTGTACCTGCTGAAATCCCTCTCCAGCTTGAGTTTGCCTAATAAATAAAAATATCATTATTAATAGCATTCTTGTTAATAGCATTTGTATCCCAGAATCAGCACTGTCAGGAATAGGTTGTTATTATTGGATTTTCTTCAAGGATCTTTTAATTATTAGCCTTCTGAATAAGAACAGGTTTTCAAATTTGTTTATAATACATTGCTAGGCCAATTCTGACTCAGGATCTGGATGATATCAATGCATACGTGCACTCCAGGTATTACCAATGATACTACCACCAATAATTTTAAAAATTAATCACATTTCCCATAAATAATGATGTGCATAGAATAGCACATTAAATATAAAGAAAACTCATATCTGAACATGGCACAAGGGCAACACTTACAGAGAAACTCTTCTGATGCGCCAGACAGGATCTGATAGAAAATGTGGAAGTTTCTTTCACCTCTTGGCTGCTTAACAACTCGAGACTTCTCTAGCAGATCTAAACAAACAAACAAAAATCTCACAGGTCAGGGACAAACTGCTGGAGCAAAATACTTTAAAATTAATAGAACCCTCCATCATTTTCTACTTCATTGCTTTATATCACCATCAGCAAATCAGAAGATGGTCGGTATAAACCTTACCACAGTATAACCTGTGTCTCAAATATTTCCTTGAGCGAGGGGCCAGCCCAGTGCTCTAGTAAAGGCTGCGGTCTATGAGCTGCAAAGAGAATTCAGGTCAGGGAGGCAAAGTGCTCAAAATATGCTAACCGATTTACCATACCACCACAAAAATAAGATTTGGTGAGGATGACTGTATGGGTGAAAGTTTGAAGAGGGGCAAAATGTTACCAGGCTAAGTGCATGAAAGATGGGTACATGAAAAGGAGAGACCAAATAAAGAAAGCATTTAAACTAAATAATCATGCAGTACTTTGTGATCCTCAGGTGTATCAGACTATGAAATAATTTCCAATGGGGCTGACAGAAGCTCCATCCTGGTATACTTAAAGCAAAATGGAAAAGCAGCACTTTGAAAAGCATCCCTGCACTGATGGAGTAGCTTGACAGGAAGACTGCTCTCAGTGACAGACACATTTCTAAGCCTTGCCCACGAGGGCAGGAATCCAGGCAGGCAGCATAAGCAGACTGACTTATAACACCTTGCAACCACTTCTGACTCAACATCATATTTACCACAGAGGTGACAATTCAAAGGTTGCTCAGCCTGCACTGCACTAGAAGGCTGTGCTTCACAGCATTCAGGAGAAGGAAGAGGAATGCAATAAGAGAACATCTGGACAGGTATCAGGGTAACCTGCTGGACATGTACAAAACCTATGGGGGGTTTTTCTTCTTTTCTCACTACCACAACCACATTTTTCCAGATAGCAAAAAATTCCCATGTGTTTCTCTTAAGCTACATATATTCAGTGACATGGAGACAGAGACATTCAATGCTTCATTCCAAGCACACAGCAAAGGAGTTCCCTGTATCTACCATGACACACCCACCACATCTCTGTGACTGGGGGTTAAGTTCTCTCTAAGCCTGTGCAAGGAGAAAACTCCCAAAGGGAACTGCCACTCTTCAGAACATCCACAAAGTGAGATGAGGTTTCACAAAGGTAAGACACAGAAAACACCAAGTCACTTTAAGGGCACATGGGGTTGTCAAACACTTCCCCCCTTGCTGGAA
This sequence comes from Regulus satrapa, assembly GCA_013396955.1. Lineage (NCBI taxonomy): Eukaryota > Metazoa > Chordata > Aves > Passeriformes > Regulidae > Regulus > Regulus satrapa. The sequence goes on along the minus strand of VWZN01020612.1, from coordinate 671,458 downwards.
TATCTAAGGTCTATTCTACCACACCTTTTCTCAGATTCCCTTTCCTGCAGAAACATAGCCTGTTCAGTTTCAGACATCTGGGAGGTTAGAGGTAGCACTCAGGCCAGCAATCTTTGTGCTGCAACCCCCTCACCCCAGCCCCTCCAGGAAGAGAAACTGGGGAGTCCCTGGCACAGCAGGGCTTAGCCTGAGGAGAGTAGATCTGTCCCAGGGTTCCCTCCATGAACAGAGGAATGCAGTAGATCTATTCCTATTTCTGCTAGCTACAGGCAGCACATGGTGCCTGTGCTGCCCACCATAATTACCTCCCTTCTCATGGAATAGGAAACAAAGACCCTTCTGAAGGGTCTAAAGTAAATTCAACCCACAAAATTACACAAGTCTTCGGAGTCCCTGCTCCACCTCAACTACAGCTAGCCAGGTTCAAAAATTACTTTCTGCTCCAATAATTAGCCAATGACAACAATGAAAAAATTCAGACAGTATTAATAATCTTCTGATTGGCTAATAGTAGGACAAGTTTCAAGCATTTACAGGCTGAGAGAGGCTGATCCCCCATCCAAGGAGGGGACCATACTCAGGCTTGATGTATATCAATCATACTTGATACTTGGGCTGGGAAAATCAAGGTGAACAGCAGGCAGTTCAGAGCTGTGCTGGCTGTGAAGGTTCTCCAGGCAAGTGTTGGAACAGATCACAGCCAAATTTAATCTCAAAAAAATAAACAACTTCAGCTCCCACAGAGGCTACACACACTTCAGGAAATGGCTGTATTCTCAAAGGATATTGAAGCAATGTGGTTTGGCTTATGTGGGTTTTTAAATATTCTACCTATAAATTCATTCACATGCTCTCATAAAAGCCCAGCTATACACATCCCAGCAAAATATTGCATGCAAGCCTTCTAAGTGCATGCATGTCTTCAGCAGATTTAAAAAACAGGTTCCTGAATGTATGTAAAATTAGTTATGTTTAGGATGATAATTTTTTCCCCCAGTTTATCTTATTTATATATATTTTAGAAGCAACGAAGTTAAGCAATTCACAATCAGTTTTCAAAAATCCTAACATTCCATATTTTGTCAGACTTCATAATTGAGGAAAAAAACAGTCTCTGTCAGAAAATCAGGTATTTTCCTTAAATCGTTCACTGCAAATTCTTTATCTAATCTGTGTTCATTGGGGGTTTTTTCTTACTTCTTTCTGTTCACATGCAGACTGAAATCAGACTTGTAAGACAGATCCAGACCATCTGTCCACTTCTTCACAAAACTTCTTCCCTCTCTTTGCCCTAATTAGCATTTTAATAAATCAACCACATATATTCTTAATGCAACCACTGCACTGCCAGTAACTTTTGTGTTAGCTCCCACCAGATTGCCAGTCAGATTGCCAATTCTGTGGATCAAACACTCCAAAGAGGAAAGGCAAAGCTGTACCTCAGATTGCTGCATGTGGCCCCTCGGTGATCCTGTTGACAGTGGAATGTGGGCACAGATGGTGCTCATGTAGGTGAAAACCCACAGAACCAAAAACCCCCAAGCTCTCTCTACATTATATTTTGTTACATGGTCTGTGTGAATTATGCACAGGTACTACACAGAATCAACAGGATTGAACCTACAGAACTACATATGGTGTGTTCATGGGTTTGGTATTATTTCTGCATTATCTAACAGTGCTTCTACTTCACTGGGAACATTTAACTTGTTGCATGCACCAAAGCAACAGGAAAAATTAAATTGCTCTGGATAAGTTCAACCTTGGAAACATTTCTGTCTGAATATCAGACAGATATCAATTCAGATGACTCAAAATCCAGCTACAGGCCTCAAGTTCTAAAGATTTTTTTTGTTATTCCTAGATATCACTGTTTAAATGCAAGAGGTCTGTGTAAGCACCCTGGTAAACAATTTGACATAACATGAAAGAAAAATATATATTCTGGATATTTCTGCAAACTCTAATGCACAACTTTACACAATGTTTTTTTTTTTGGTTACGTGACCCATGAACTCGATGTAGAAAAATATATGATATTTGTATTTCCCTACATATACCAGAAATCAATTCAACATTCAAGAAAGGAGTAAGTAAACAATAAAACCAAAACCAACACTACCTTGGTACATTCTAAATCATCCAGGAGTTTATTTTAGTCATAATCTCTTCAGCTGGCCATGACCAAGGAGCATTTTAGCTGATCAACCAAAGTTACAGAACACATTCTACTCACAGCAACTTATTTCTACAGCCACATTATGTTTTCTCTTCTCCTACCTTGATTATCTACTGTCATCAGAAAAAGTCACTGATTAAAGAGGTTTCTCATTAACTTTTCCCTATTGTTCCCATCAAGTTCATAGCAATGTTCTCTTTGATAAACTGACATAATCATGTCAATTAAAAACTACTAAATGGATAGTATGTGCATTGACAATGAGTGCATAATTTTAAGTGTTAAATCCTCATTGCTCAAGTGATGAATGATGTTTAAAAATAAGCTAATCAAAGTGTTTTATGTAGTTTGTAGTTTCTCAAACACTTCCTAATTTAGGCAAAACCATTGCCTAAATGGTTGCAAACGTGCTAAGAGGAACACCAAGGGAGATGTTGCAGCAAGTGAAGATTTAAAACAAAAACAAAAATAAAATCAACAAGAATGGGTATCTCTTCCCATAATTTCTAATTGTCCAGTTTGTGCAATATTTCCCTAAGCAAAGGAGCTTTCCAATAACAATCACATCACTCAAGTTCTAGATTTCTCTGTAACTGGGTAATTACTTCTGACTTAAAATGAACAAACAAGCTGTAAAAAGAATAAGTTGCAAAGTTATAATTTTGCTAGCTTTAAAAAGAAAAGTTGTTGCCTTAGATAAACATCAAAGATTTCCTTCATGCTTTTATTGGAAAAGATGGCAAAACAGGGCTCTTTCTTAATCTCATGTTATTTGGACTCTAAAGACATTTTGCTGGTTAAGAATGGCTTTAAGAGATCATGCATTGCATATCCTTTACTTCACAACCTGCAGCAACTTGTCTCCTAGTTAATTATTAAATCACTGACAGGCTTAGGCAGATTAGGAAAGATCACCAAACGCTAAAGCCAAGTATTTTCCAGCAAGAAATTCCAGGTGAAACACAAAAATTTAAGACTTACAAAAATTCTGAAAACTATATTGGAAGATCCAAGTTTTTCAAAAGGCATTGCATATCCTTTATGTGAAACACTTTGTACTATGCAAAACCCCTTCAGCCATCAAATTTAGTGTACGCAAAGCCAGTCAAAAAACTAATGAACCAAGTGTGCAGAAAAACACTGCCTTAAGTACAAAACAGATGCAGCATCTGTGGACAAAGAGTCGTATCTTAGAGCTGAAAAAAGCTATTTTGCAATTAGCACCTATTACTTCAAAACCAAATATACCTATTTCTACAGAAGATATATATTATAGTCTGTAATTACAGGTGGAAAAGAAACTACCATTCTCCTCTCTCTCATCCTCACTAACAAAGTAGTCATAATAAATGGAAAACTAAGAATAGCATTGATCTTTTCTGTAATTTATTTCCACAATATTACAGCCAGCTGAAAGCAACACTCCAACACTGCCTTTACTCATAAGTGCTCTGGAAAAAAAGCCCTCTGAGTGTGTAAGTGCTGGTAAAACTCCACTGCAACAGCAGCAACTGTAAATGCCTTACAGGAGGGCAGAAAGATCAGATACATGTCAGACTCTCAAAGAGAGAAAATTTAAATGCCAACACAGTAAGGGTTTCACATTTAGCAATGTTCACAGGAGTAGTCTGGGTTTCCTAACCCCATGCACATGAAACAGGTCACCTGTGAAGGGGTGGGTGGGCTGGTTGGCAGCTGGCACCAGGACTGAGTACCTTACCTGGGCTCCAGCATATCCCATCCATTAGGAAAATGAGCTGGGATCTTCACAGAAAACTAACAAAAAGGCAGGACAAACAACTCGGGCTTACAGTCCACCTCAGTCAGCCTTATTCACCCTCCTACTCACCCCCACACCTGCTGGTGGTGGAGCAAACAAATGCAACACATGCAACCTTAAACTCCATGGGGAAAAAAATTCCTGAATGAAGAAAATTACCTAAAGTTTGCATAAATCACAATAATTTCAAATTCTCAATTTCCAATTTATTTTCACAACTGTTTATGATGATGTAACAGTACATCAATTTCCTTGGAAACCAGCACAGTTGGAAGATATGAGCTGCCATACATGAAAAGAGACTGCACAGATTTCACAACTGTTCAAACACAACATTATCTTTGCTTTGGGTACATACCAGTTCTGAATTTATAGATGCCACAAATCCCTTCCATTTCATTATTTCCATTCTGATTTTACCCTTCTGTTTATGGCACGTTAAATGTTTCGCATCTGTCAGCTGGACATTCCCACTGCCTGCAAACTGGACATGGCAGACAAGCAGTGTGCACTGACATGATAATTTCACCCTCTAACTCCACCATCCTGTGAAAGGTTCACTCCTAGGTTAACTCCCCTCATTAAGAAGCAGGAGCTCACTGAAGGGCACCAGGAATATGGCCCGAGGGAAGGTCACAGCAACATCAGCCACTCCCTAAAGGGTCACGACATTCCCAGTGACCAGCCTTCCATGGAGCTTCACAGAATTCCAGAGCAGGGCAGAACAGGCCACTCCAAAAGAGACCTTTCAGCCTAATGGGTTTCTGTTTATCCACACCAGTCTGATAAAATAAGTAGCTTATCTTGGTCACCATTCTTGTCACCAAAAATCCTAGACATTCACCATGTCTGCTCCAAGCCACTCTCAGTATGAAATACATCTTGGTGACACAGGCTGTGGCACAAAAAGCCCACTACCTTAACTGATGTTTAGAAATCAAGCTGGTCAGAAACTACTATTAAAGTCTAACTAAAGCATTATGATGTCATCTTCACATCATCTTAGTACCAAACCAACTCATGGTCAGAAATCAAAGAATATTTAGGAATATTTTCATAATCATACTTTCCCTTTTAAGGATAGGAAACTTCAGTGCTACTTGACTTCATGTTTGATGAATTATGAAGACAAATCCTGATTTTGATTTAAACCAGAGTAAAATCTGAGTGGTGTAAAAGGATTTAGGCCCCCAACATCTTCAGAATGACAATGCCTCCACAGAAAAATAAATGTTTGTGTTGCAATGCAATGCTGCAGATGTGTGGAAAAGATTTAAGGCAGCACAACCAACTTGCTTTGAAAATGCAGATAATTTAAAATCTCTTTTAAAGAGAGATGGATGGATGCAAACATTTAACCAAAGATGAGATATATTAACATGCTCCTACAGGAATTCAGTATTTGCCTGTGACATACCCCGTCAAGGATGAGGCCATTCATAGTTCAACAAGTAACATCTTTTTCACAACAGGGCTTGCACATCAGGTCTTTATTCTTAAACTGAAATTAATCTCCTTGCTATTAGATACTTATTACATGTGACAAGACAGAAAGAATACCTAAAATAGGCATATTTTAGATAGATCCAAAAATATGTCTGCCCTTTGATACATATGTCATCACATCATTACAATTACATGTAATGTTATAATTACACCATGCAGAGATTTATGGGGCAGATAAACTACAGAGCAACTATTTGGATTGCCTTTTGAGATGACACAATATTTTAATTACATGACTCAGTGCAGCACTTTCAGAAACAGACTGTTAGAAGTCCACTCATACAAAGGAGGCTTCATTTTTACATATCTATTTTGAATGTGAAATAAAAATAAGCAAATAACAGCCTTTTATAACCTTTTGTTCACATTTAATTATTATGAATATATTATGTTTGGACTCTAATTTTGTTGACTGACAAATGTCAAAGCTAATACATAGCCATAAACACTTACACAGTGACTAATTTGAGCTTCAAGATCTACTCTGTCACAAAAATCAGGCTCTTCAGGCACACATCCAAAAAGTGACCTGGACGAGAAAAAATGTCTGCCCTCTGAAAAAAGCCAAAACCTACATTTATGTGCAATATTCCTCACCATGTTTTTAAAATGTTTACGTTATATGTATGGAGAGTACAGTTCACCTTGGGTGAGTCTCATTATTTCACAACCAGTAAAATGCCAGTGGTGTCAAAAGCCACATCTTTAGAAACAGCAATGAATTTGGCTAAATGAAAAGAGAGGTCAAAGCTAGGTCAGTGACACCTAGTATAGCCACTCACTGCACTCTTCCTCCCCTTTTAAAAATAAGAAAACCAAACAAATATGGCTTTATATAGCACTGAGAAGGAATTTATTTTAAAAGCTGCACTAAATCCCTCAAAAAAAAGCAAGTCAAAGCATTCTGGGCTGCCATTCAGTTCCCAGCCTTTTTCTTACCAACAGAGAGCAGGTCAGAATTTCTGAATTGCTACATGTGTCATAAAACAAGCTCCAAGGCCACTTTTGCCTCCCTAAACTCAACAGCTATTCATCCTCTCTCAGTACAAACCTTTTCCTATACTTTGAGGTGTATAAATTTGTACGGATGGCTTTGGTTCCAAGAAAACATACTCATCTGATGGTGATCTCCAGCACACTCCGTATCACCCTTGCAAATTACAGGACAGCAGCTGTCATAAATATGTGGCCCACAAACCTAGTAACACAACTAATTCCAGAGACTCAAGAATAAAAAAAGACCCTCAGATATCCATATACATCTGCCACCAGCTTCAGAGACAATATAAACACTCACACACATCACTCAGTACCTTTGAAACAACACAATAAATTCAATATTCAAGTCTGTTTTCACTTACTCTAAGGTACATTATTCAGTATCACAACAGCAATAAAATTAAAAAGCAGAATTTATGACATGGTGGAGAGAGATTCTATTAGACTAACACAGCTGATCTTTTCAATAATGTAACCATCTTCCTTTCTATACAAAACAATCAACCTGTGAATATGCTGATACCAAAAGTAATACTCACAGTTGCTTATAACTCCCCCAAGTGGGTCACCCTTGAAATCAAACTCAATATCCATGTATTTTCCCTGTGAAAGCAACAGATTTTAAGATTATAATTTCTGTTTAAGAAAAACTGTTCAAGACTTAAGTTAGTTGGTTGAAAGGTTAGAAGAGTGATCTGACAATCTCCTGCCAGATTTTTTGAAAAACAGAAAATTTTCCAAATATTTTAAGATATTATTGCAGCCAGGGATTTTTGTGATAACCACTTTAATTGGTCTGTAAAGCAACCCAGTAATTCGCTCAGTTGCTAAGGTTCTCTGAAGAAAACACACATTATACAAACTTCCATTGGAGTGCCAAGAACACCAAACAATCCCTGTAGCCATTTAGGTATCGCCATGCTTATTTATTGAAGGACGCAGGAAGAAATTATCTTGCAGGAAGAAATTATCTTGCAGACAGCCTTGCTTCTCTCACTGGGAGCTCTTGGAGCGTGAACCAAGGCAGCTGAAGGAGAGCCACTCAGTAGGGCCCCAAGCAGCGGCTGGCAGCGAGCGCTGCTCGTAATCGCGGGACGTCTGTCCCTAGGCATGTGCCTGCCTTGTAAAAGTGATGGATTTTTCCCACTGCACTCTCTCCCTTGTAACTCAGGAGACCAGAGGCAACAATTAACGGGCTGTCACCGCACAAGCGATTCCAATCCCAGCCACACTGGCACAGTGCGTTTCCTTGACTTCTGCTTGACTTTTCCACATCACAGAAGACCACTCCGGTCTTTGGATCATTTTAATTTATTTGACAAGTGCTAAATGTAGTAACAGCTACACTGAACAGCGACAAAATGGACAGACTGTGCAGAAATGGCAAAAGCAGCGCTGCTCACATTGGCAAGGGAGTTAAGAAAGATAAAAGCTGCTGGTAGTAATTCAGCCACATTCCACCCTCTGGCACATACTTAACAGAGGACACTGTTCACATGAGGGGGGTGAGGCACTGCAACAGGCTGCCCAGAGAAGCAGGGCAGGTTCAGGGCCAGGATGGACAGGGCTCTGAGCAACCTGGTCCAGTGGAAGGTGTCCCTGCCCATGGCAGGGGGTTGGAATGAGATGGTCTTTAAGGTCCCCTCCAACCCAAACCTAAGATTCTAAGACAAAAACCGTACATTGAAAAGCCTTGTGCTTATACTTCCTTATTCACCACATTTAGGATGAGATTGGGTTTTGTTTATTTTTCTATTTTACTTTTTATTACACAACATAAAAAAACCAAGCACTTTACACTGACTCACTCAAAGATACTTTCTAATTCACTGGGTGCTTTGTCAAGATTGGCTTGACTCTACTTAAACTCTCTTTTCCTCCCTGTACTGATTTGGTCAAGGTTAATTCTGAGCTGATTTGAATTTCAGACATAAAAAAACTAAATCAGGTAATTAAATTTTCATCTCCCAAGGACTGGGACAGCTGGGTGCTTCCAAAAGTATTTTTAGCTCAGTGATTATAAGTAAGGACTTGAAAGGCAAAAGTGTTGTTAGTTCCACTTTGTCCTGGAAAGACTTCTGGGCTGTCTGCTAATCATTTCTGTGGTGTCATGTCTGATAATCACAGTCTTCCTACCCTTTCTATTAGAAAAAAAAAAAAAAAATTAAATCTCTACAGGTGCCCCAAATTTTGGCCCTGCCCTTGCGATGATGACCTCTTGCTCTGTTCACAATCAGAGGCAATGAGCTGCAGAAAGAGCATTCACAGACCTGAGGAACGTCATCAACCATTGAGAATTAGAAGGGAAGGGGAGGCAATCTCCCAACTGGAGGAAAAAACAAAAAAAAAAAGCCACTCTCCAGTCTCACAATGTCCAGCGCTTTTATCCATTTGCTTTAACTCACAACACACCATTCTCCCAGTGCATTGATTTTCCTTCTCTTGTCAACTTCACACATCTCACAGGATTACTCTTTGGGACACAAGTAAGCAAATGACAGAGCTGTATCCAGCTTTCTGATTTTAGCAGGAGAAACTACAATAAGTACTCACATGTCTGAACCTCTCAACTCTAGCATCAACTGTTTTTCAACTGTCAATTCGGATAATTTCTCATTCAGTTTCATGCCCAAAAAAGGTTGAATTCAACCAGTTGATTATAAAGAATTTAAGCAAAAAAAACCCCATTACAAATATTCATATTAAAACTAAAGTTGTAAACACATTTTGAAACTTTGTAGAAAGCAAATGGGAACCCAAAGTAGTAATTTTAACAAAAAAACCCAAAAACAAATACATATGAATGGAAAACAAGATCACATGGAAAATCAGACTAGCTGCTGGACACATGGTCTCTGACACTAAAGCCACCAATGCCAGAAAATTAAAGAATCCAGCCGCACTGTAATTATGTTTTCATCCAGTCACAGGCTGCCACATCCTAATTTTGGTTGTCTTTTTTAGCCTCTACTTTGATATTCAATTGAACTCTATGCCCATACCAGAAAACCAACAAGATTTCTGTCAAGGAGGTGAAATATCTTTTAAGAGGCATCGCTAACAGTGCCCTACTAGCACACTGGGGAAGGAGAAGATACTCCTGTGTAAGAAATGAAATACTGATTGTTGCTGAAGGTGTTTACCTTCTTCAAACACCACAGTGCTCAGACTGCTACAAGAAAGCTCCCCAAAATATTCCTCCCCTCTTTACAGATGCCTTGATGGTTGATACATGGTAAAACAGAAATAGCTAACAGCACAGCACGCTCCTCAATAAGGACTGAAGAAAATACTTACAAATCTGGAAGAGTTGTCATTCCGCACAGTTTTGGCATTTCCAAAAGCTGAAGAAAGAGAAAAACAAATACAACAAGCAAATCTATCAGTAAAAAAATATTTAAATGCTAAAATATGTAGGTCTGCTTATATATTTAAAGGAATAACAGACTTCTGAGAAACAATGCTCTGTTCACTGTACGGGCATCAGTCCCTGGGGACAGTGTGACAGACATGATCACAAATTACAAAAACCTATAGAAGTCCAAAGAAGTTTTGTCTCAACACTTTCCTTGTTTAAGAAAGCTGAAGAAAAATATACAAGAGGAAATGGTTCTCAAACAAAACTGTATCCCTATTAAGCATATATCTTTGGGGTTTGAATCAACAAATTCATAATTTTATTACCCAAATAACTTTTAATGCAGGAAATACTTCTTCTTCATTTCAAAGAAATAAATGAATCCTAGTTCCCAGAATATGTTTAAAAGCTGAAGGCCAGAAATTAGGAAACTACAGAATGACGCTTAAAAATTGTTTGCATAGGACAGTTAAATCAATGCTTTGAAATGGATTTACATGATTTACATAATTTCAATGCATTAATCCTACCTTAAGCTGAATATTAATCAGCTGAAATCAGTCAGATTTCCAATGAAAGTTTGTCTTTAGCTTGACCTACACTAGCTTTGTGAATAGTTTGGTTTGAATTTCTTTAGCTCAAGTTTTATAACAGTGAAAATTCTCTGAGAAAGGACTTCCCAGGCCTGCATTCAGATGGACAGTCTCCACCTCAGAGCATGGGCAGGACAAGAACTCAGACTGGAGGACAATTCAAGCTCAAAAGCTCACACATTGTCCAAGCATATGGAGTTTTAACAGGAATGTCCCCACCATCATTAGGTACAGCACTCCTCCTTCCAACAAGAGACTTTATTTATCCGAGTATTTATTTACATAGCATATATATATTCAAAGATCAAGTCAAGTCAATGTTTTTTGGACAGAAATAAATACATGCCTTTAGGCTTCCACAAACTTGCATGAGTAGACTTATTCTTGACCAAAGAACTAGAGCCAAAATTAAAAGTTTGTTGATCCTAAAGGCCAGGATAAGTGAAAGAATTGTTTTTAAAATCCTTATGCCCTGCAATAAATCATCTTTTCAACAACCAAATCTCTGAGCTGCATTTTCTTAAACACAGTGCTGAACAGTAAAGTCATTTATAACTGTATGGAATCAAGGACAAATGTTCCATTATAAAGCATGAGACACATTCCTTGGTTTTCCCTGAAGTTCATTGTTTCTAAAAGTTAATTTACAGTAGCAACTGTAGTTTAATAAAAATAATCCCATAAGATAAATTATGTATATGTAACATTTATGTCATTCTCTTGCACTGGAGTTTGACTGAAACAGAACTACATAACCAAAGAAAAATAAATCAAACAACAAATGCTTCTGTCTAAAACCTATATAAGCAGCCAGGCTTGCTCAGTTTTTATTCTAAGTCAGTTTTAGTTAAGCCAGTTAAACCTTCCAAAAAAGCTAAACAGGCATTATCAGCACATCAAGTAGAACAAATAGTACCTTAAAATGATAAGGCAATCTTCAGTAAGCTTAGTTGATTCCTCTTGCATTAAAACAAAGCTTCACAAAGCAACAAGAAATCAAACCCATTTGGCAGTCCCTGGGAACAACCCAGCTTTGGCAAGAAAACCCTCTGTACCCACCATGCCATTTCTGTCTATATCTGAAATCTGCTTCCAGAACAGTGATAAAACAACACAGCTCTTCTCTGTGAACCCAAAACAATGGAGGGTTGCAATCCTCCCAGTCAGCTTTAAGGGGAACACGGCTGATCATCAAAGAAAGGTTTATCCAACACTTCTATTATTCTTAAATGTCAACATTTCATCCTTTCTTTACAAGACTTTACTTACAATTTATGTTTTGTGTACAAAGACCACATTTTAACCATCCAGTTCCCCACTGCTCTCTGCCCAATTTTGTGCATTCCCTTCCCTTTTTTCCCTCTGTTCTCACTTGCAGAGTCCTTGTCCCTTATAGATTTATAGACTCCAATTCATCACATATAAGTAAGGCAATAAGCATAATGTTGACACTCAACAGCCTTTACAAATATCACATATGATTTGGCCATAATGTAAAATTGTCTTTTGAAAACTGACTTTGTCTCAGCACCACAACAGCTTTGAAAATCCTGGGAAAGACTGAACCAGGAATCGACACAATAGATCTAAATAAGTCAATGCTAACCAAGGAACTTCTGAAGGCAATTATTAGACAATGGGACAGAGCTGCAAGCTTTGAAGATCATATATCCTATCTCTAGGAGAGAAAAAAAAATCTTGTTTCTGGCAGCCAACATATTTAAATTAAAATCACTTATTAAAAAAAAAAAATAAATTCATGGGAGAGCATGGCAGTTGTCAGGAAGAACAGCCCAACAGCCACCAAATCCAAGTAACAATAAGTCTCAGGGAACACCAGACATGCATATGGATTTGCTTAGTTTTTTCTAAGATCCATTTCTTCACCCTTTCTTTTTTCCTAAAAGAGAAATAATGCATTACAGAGCTTGTTTGTTTACTAGAGACTGTAATAATATGATTTGGGAGGAAATGAATCAGAGGCACTGAACTGAAGTCAAGTCTTTTGATACAGACAAGCACCATCAAGGCAGAGTTAAGAAAGGGTAAGCCCTCCAAGAGCAGCAGGAGGAGGCTGGGAAGTATGACCTAACTTCCTGAGCTCTTCCTTCACAAAAGAAACCATTCTCTTCTCAAGAAAACCCACAGACAACTGAACATCTCACAGATGTATTCACATCTCCTTTGGTTTTGGACACCAAATAACAACGAAACATCAGCAGATACAGTTTTCCAAAGCAGCTCAGCTGGAACACCAGTACACACACAGGTAATATGCTCGCGTATACTCTGTGAGATTCTTACCTTCAAGGACTGGATTTGACTGTAAAAGCTGTTCTTTTACTTGATTAACCTCTGCCCCTTTTCCACACACAGCAGCTACATATGACATGACAAGTTTGCTTGCCTCTGTGGGGGAGAGCCAAATAAAACAGTGATAAGCATTGGCAAGAAGGCTGTAACATGATTTTACCAACTAAACCTTCATCACATTTTCTCAATGAGTACATTCATTTCAGTTTTCTCCTGCATTGTTGTACCATCTGGAAATGCAGAAGGAGCATACCCTGCTCTGGGATCCATGCCATTACATCAGCAATTCTCTTGATTTAGGTACCTAGAGCCTGTACCCAAGCAAAAAAAAAAGCCACCACTGGATACAGCACATTAGCTGCTCGTTTTACATTTAGCCTCAGTAAGAGGCATCCTTCAAGGGAAGAACATTATCCCCTGCTGACACTTTGGAAAGGTTTTAATCTAGCCTGAAAATAAACAGGCTCAGGCAGTTTCAAGACACAAAATTCAATCAGTTTATATCGGCAGATACACAACAAGTGCAAACAGACTTACATGTAATTACAGCTCTAATCTACAAGCAACTGAGTAACTGCAACATCATATAACATGCTGCAGTCTGTTTTAAAGTAAAACCAACAGAGAAAGTGAAGCATTCATTTGAACAATAAAACTTATTTGGAGGTACTTTTAAGAAAGTCAGGAACAATTTTTGGACTGTCAAAGCTGCGGTCATAAGGATGTCCATCACCCATGACAGAAACAAAGATTAGATAATCCATCCAACCCTTATGTTTTTGCTGGTCAGGAAAAAGCAGCTGGAAAATTATTTTGTTTATGAAGACAGTCTGTGATGGTTAGTATGATGCAAGATAGTGAAATTTGAAGCAATATTAGCTGATATACAATGTAATTACTAACAGATGGAAACCCTATCAATTCAAGACTGTGGCCATAAAAAATCATTACATCACAATTGTAACAGATTTTCAGAGATCTGTTACAAATTTAAGGATCTCATTTCAGGAAAGAACTGACAGATGAATCGTTATCCCTTGGATTTTGAGCTCTCCTATTTAACCGAATTTGTTTTTTAGCATTATGTTACTATCCTATGTTGTAGAGGAAGCCGAGCAAATCTGCCACACAGGAAGCAAGCAGGGAGCAAAAACTATGGGTGTGTTCAGAAGGGTCCCATCTCCTTTATTTGTGCCTCAAACCCAGCTCTCGTTTTTGACTCTGTTCCCTTCAGAGCTTGGAATTACCAAATTATTTAATTTGAAACATTTCCTAATCAGCATCTCCAAGCACAGGCACTCCATCACTGAGAGAAACACACACCGAAGCAGCAAAAAAAAACCTACTATAATAAATTCACAAACAATTACTTCAAAACAGTCTTTGAACATCAGG
>VWZN01020612.1:643623-657288 GCA_013396955.1 Regulus satrapa | reverse complement strand
AAAAAAAAAAAAAAAAAAAAAAAAGGTTCTTTCTCTTATTAGGAACTGTGTTTGGCCCAAGAAAGACATCAGGGAGTTATCACCCTAACATTTCAAAACATGTAAATACACCACTTGTTCTGGGGATGCACCATGTTTTCTTGCCCTATGTTACTATCAGTTAACATTAAAAACATGCAGAAAAACAAAGACAAAATTGGAAGTCAACAAAAAGACCCAACTGATGACATTTCAGTTTCAGTTCTTCCAGGACAAAAATGTCAAATATTCTGGCTACCAAAAATTTAAAACACAGTTACATAGTGTATCTGTACTAAGAAGTTTGTTTCCTTAACTCCAGGAACTTCCTACCCTCTCCATCCTTTATTTTGTACTTACCTTTATAAAAAAGGAATAATTCATATTATTTCCTAAACGGCTATAAAAATTACAGAACAGTCAAAATCTCTATACAAATCTACATCTACTATTTACATATAGAGAAGTTCATCAACTCAACTTCTGATTCTCCTTTCAAATGAATAAATCAATAATATGTGTGCCTCAATTGTATGAGGTGCTTGATAATTCACAGTTCGTGAGGAAATCAAGACATTAAACACCACCAGTAGAGGACTCTTTCCAAAAGTCTGAACTTCTAGGCAGAACCTCCATTAGTCATATTAAGAAGAACTTAGGTTTTTTAATTGACACTTCTACTGAACACATTTTCGTGTCATGGAATTGTAAATAAGTATATTACAAGACTTCAAACCCTCTCAATTGGATGCCACAAATCAAAGAGCACCAAAGATGATGCCTACACTTTATATGTACACAAAAGTCTTGGAAAGCAACTTCTTGTTACCTACTTTGAGTCTTGCTCAGAACAAACAAGACTTAGAAGAAGTAAATAAGCACACAAAGCCCCACATATTCTCATATGCAAGGGAAAAATCTCCCAAATTACTTGGAAACAGATGTATGCCTTCCTACCCGCTGTCTCTTTTGCAAGTCACCTCTGTTTGAAATTGCTATCTTTGAAAATAACTGGCTTCTTTCTTTTTTAAGGTCTACCTAAAATGTACTGCAGTTACGCAATCCTCACTTAGTTTCTAACCTTCCAGTTTAAAAACTACCAGTCATTTTCAAGGAAATGTCAGCTTTGCCTAAGAAACTCAGTGTTCTGGCACACAAGCCAATCTTAGCACTGCAGCTGAGCACAGTGTGCAAAAGACTGATAAAATTTCCAAAGTAATCAGCTACAGTTATTTCTTTTCCTTAAATAAATATCATAATCCAGTTTTTAAAAGCATGCATTTATTGAGAGACAAGTAGAAGTATCAAACTCAGAGCATTCAGTTTTCAATGTCTTCAATGTTTCCCACCAGGACAGCATAAATGTTTTCCAGCCTTGGCAATACTCTGTGGCAAGTCAGCATTACTTTGGTACAACTCTGGATACTGATGAGGACACCAGTACTAACATGACATGGGACTCTAACGTGGTGACAGTGTGAAAAAATACGATTTTATATGAGTTCAGCTGCAGCAACAAGTGTGGCAGCACTCGCTTTCTGCAATGGCCAGACAGAGAGTTACTGACATCTCTCAATTCTCACCGACTCCAGCTTCCCTTTGCAACACTCTGAACAATCCTAAATGTTCTAAAATCAGATCCTAACTGCTCCTTACCTGTTTTCCCAGCTCCACTCTCTCCTGTAATAAGGATACATTGGTCTTTATCCTGGTCCCTTAAAGACCTATAAGCTTCATCAGATAGAGCAAAGCTGCAAAGAAAGAAAGAGCCAATTGAGAATTAGGAAAAAAACCCAAACTACCAAATATTGACAATAATTACAATCTGTCCTTTGCACACCCAAGAAATAAAAAAGGAAAAAAAAAAAAAAAAGAAAAGGGAAAACCCCAAAAAACCCCAAAACTCCCCAAGTGGTGAAGCATTCACTTTTCAGAATATAAGGATCCACAGAAGCAACATGGACACTTTTTCTCAGAGGCTTGCTTAGACCTCCTTCAGGAACAAGCAAAGATAATCTTCAAGTTTTCCTAAAGAGAGCTAAGTCAAAACAACATAACAGAATTGTAGGGAAGTGTAGCTATCTCTCTTCCTTGAACAAAATGTCATATTCTCCACTGAAAAAATGCCAGTGCAACATCAGGGCATGATTTGCCCAAAGATGCCTCTAAGACAAAAGAAAGAGGAGAACCCTGAGCAATAATTACACCATAAGCCACAATTTCTACTCAGTAAGAAGAAATCTCACAACCATATAAAACACTGAGCATTTTAAGCCTTTGCATATAGCCAGACTTGTGTATGAATATGCAGAATTATTTCCCATTAACTGTGTTCTTAACCCAGTAAGTGTGATGTCATATAAGGAACCTAAAGAATATAATGAGAACCAACAGATTTCCTGTACCAAAAATGTCTTTTCCTGGAGCTCAGAATATCATGACCCTGAAACTCCTGGGCTGCAATTTGAATCCAGATGTGCTCTTCTGCCATGCAGCAACATATACTTTGGAGAAATGCCGATGTTTTACTTATATTTAGTTTTCTTTAGTAGCAATTTTGAGACAGATTAAAGATTTTCTTTCAACTGCATTTTTCAGTTAATGGAATGAAGTATTCTAGAAGCCAAGCATTTTCCCCTTGGAAAACTTAAACAAGTAGTGTCTGAAAAAGGATATAAAAGCAAAATCCAAATAAAAAGGCACACATGCATAACCCAATTAAAGAAAAAATATTATAACCAAACACGGCATATTTTTACAGCTGTTCAACAGACCAAGTGCTTTGTTAGATTACTGCATCGAGCAAAATATTTAGTGTTTATATATATCCAAAAATGAACATTGTTTATTATTTACAGCAAACAAACCATGTATGAAAAACAGAAATGAACTCTCAGGTCAACATAAAATGCAGAACCATTGCAGGTTCAATGCACTTTTTAGAAACTTGATTCTTTACTTTACAGCAGTTCAGTATCATTTGCTGATAACAGCAAACAGATCAAGTATTTGTTTTGGACAGCATAGCTATATAGTGCTTTTATTTTTCACAGGCAACCACAGCTCCCTTACAGATGGGCAAACTCTTTGTCATGACACCAGTTATGGGACCCAGGAACAACAAAATGCAAGCAGTGAGAGCCATGCAGGGCCTTTTCTCGAGGCTCCTGCTCCTGCAGTTTGAAAGCTTCAAATATTAAACCTGCATATGCTAAGATTAGTCTGTACTTATTGCTACTACCATCCCTTAGCTTCAGGCTTCTCTCCCCAGAAAGTTTATGAAGAGCATGACACGTAGTCTCCAATTTATCATCAGCTGCATGTGCAACACCATTTTTTCTACTTCCTCATCCCTCACCTGTATTAGACTCATCTCACATTTGCTTATTTGGGTTTTGCTTTTGGTTTGCCTGTTTGGCTCTGCGGTCACATCATGTTACCAGCCTGGCCATCCTGCAAGAGACCCAGGTAACCAAGTGAGGGGCATTCTGAAAGATTTGGGAAATGGGAAAATTAAATACCTCACAGCTCCTTCGCTCCTAAGCAATAACACCCTCCCCTCCTTCCCCAGGGCCTGCCAAGGATGCTCACACCATCATTTCTCCTTCTTTGCGTCCCTCCCATCTTCTCCCCTGCAGCACATCTGCCTGACCAGCTCCCTGCGCCTCTCTCACTGCTTTTCTCCAGCCTCTTTTGTCCCAGGCACTAAATTACAATTCTCCTCTCAGCACAGATGGCTGGACCATCCACTTAACACCAGTGATCAAAGGTCATTAACTCCTTTTGATACATATCCCACTGAACCCAGAGCAAGGCTGATCTCTCCAACCTTAATACTGCTGTGCTGATTGAAGCATTTGAACTCAGTAGTTCAGCTGGAGGTGAAAATGTGTTTACAAGAGAGTAGCAGGCTGTAATGTTTTTAGCATTACGACAAAGTCACATTGTGATGTGGCCAACATGCTGGAGAGCTAGCAAGAAAAATATAAAATATTCTGCTGCTGCTGAGAGACCATGACACAATTTCTGGCATGCATTTTACTGTTTGCAATCCAAACTACAGTAGCAGTAACACTTTACCAGACTCTGTTACAGGACATATTTAGGAAATTAATAATATTTATTGAATATTGCTGCAGATATACTTGCAATTTGAAAAGTACAATAGCACTCAGAAAAGCTTATTCCAGCACAGATTTCCTTCCTTTTTGGAAGGAAAAAAATTAAAGGCAACAGGATCAAGATGAAAGAAATAAACTGCATTGAGCATTCATGGGCCATGTGAGACAAACTTTAACAATAATGCTGTGATCTCCACAGGTCTGACTGAGGGAAACTGTCTTTCAGCAAAAAGATAAGACTGAGATGGTTTTCAAATCCACAGACTGGATGGCTCATTTGGTGCCTCTTGTCCTTCAAACAATCTTGGCCATCAACTAGTTTTTCACTTTTGAAACTATTTTCTTGGCAGTAGTTTCACAGTGGAAAATGAAATCAGCAAGCAAAGAGGAAGTATTCTCTGTTGATATACTGAGTTACGAGTTAATCAGCTTAGTACCCATTCATCTTTTCTAATACACTGAATTTAAGTTTCTCAACAGCCCCTGTCAAAATGCATTTTAATGCTTGATGTATTTATTAACTCTGTCTGCACTGCATAGTTAAAAGACATCAAATCATGCTTTTTCTCCTTTCTCCACAGAAAAACTGAGAGCCTAATACTGCAGTGAGGTTTCTGAAGCTGGAGGAGAGAGGGGGATTTCATCTAGTTCTGTCTTAATTCAATCTAGTAAGAGATTTCCTGCCATTTTCTCCAATCTACACAACCCACAAAGCCTAATACTCCACCAGGGTATCAAATATTATCTACTACAGACAAGAGAAAAAAAAAGTCAACTCATTTCAAAAAAAGTTTTGCATAAGTACTTATATAAAAAGTGACCCAGCAGACATGTTGTAAAATCTACCACTGATGTTTCAACCACTGCTCCAACAATCCAGTTGGAGAAGGATTAACTAAGAGGCTATTTAAACAAATAAGACTCATCTTTTTGGCACTGCAAAAGAGCAATAGTACATTTATGTTAGTCTAAACAAAGATCTTTGCCTCAAAGAAAAAGATAGATCTATTCAGATTTCAATATTTCATGTTGACTTTCATGGCACAGTGTTACACCTCACAGTCCTTCCTATCTATTATCAACACCTATCTTTACAGTAACAGAAAACCCAAACAAAAACAAACATTGAATCTTTTAGTTCAAACTCTAGCTGATATAAAATAGAATTTCATGCTATTCCTTATCTGTTTAAAAAATATTTTCACTTAAGGTCATTTAAGTTTAACACATATTAATGGTCTATAGGTCACAAAGAATCCTAGCCTTTTCCTTTTAGCAACGTGACATGGCTCTGTGAAGTCAACATTTGCAACCCTGGATTTAAACCACATACCACTCTTCGAGCTACCTCACAATTACAGAGCCCAAGTAAAATTTTAGAATAGTTTAAAAAGCAGTTATAAACCATGTGTTTCGAATTAGCTGATGAGTGTGTCAGCAGTGTCAGTTACCATACCTTATAATAAGCTCTCCTTTGATTTTTAGGTTTTCATGGAGGAAGATGACATTCTCTTACCACAACAAACACAGAAATATTTACTGGAGTTCTCTTTTAGCTAAGACTTTTAAGTATAGAAGCAATTTGCAATTGAAACACCGCCCACACCTAGTTCAGTGAGAAGGTTCTGCTTCTTTACAGCATGGCCTGCTTAGCCACAAGCTCCAGATGGCCAGATCTGCCACAAAGTCCTAATCCAAAAACTTAACCAAGAGAAACAGCCCTCCAAGGGGGATTTCCAAAGGGCTCTGGCAATTTTCAGCATCTCAACAGCATCTCTGTGCTTAAACAGCACATTCGGGTCCGGAAGAGACAGGAACAAAGTTCCCACCTGCTCACCCTGAAACAAGCAGCAAGTGCTGCATTTGAACACTCCAGACTGCACCCACAATTCCAAAATCCACAAAAACCTTGCTCTTATAGTCTGAAATGCATTCCACAGGAGCAGCTTTTCTACTATCTTTTTCCTTTAAGCCAAACTCAACAGGATCATTGTTTGCCAGATACTGGTACTTCTTTGTGCTACCATTTTCATTCTTCCTCTCATTTTCCTTGGCATTCTCAATTAAAAGTAACTAGTTAACACTATTTTAAATTCTCTTCAATTGCTCTTCTCATGCACAAATAGAGTCAATTCACTTCTGTGAAAACTGTTGCTTTGATTCAGAGATGCTTGGTGCCCATTTCAGAACATCTACTGTTTAATCTCCCCTATTGGCTGACAACTTGTTTGCTACTTTCAAAGGAAATTAGGAAAACCTCTTTTCTGGACTGTTCCAATTCCTCATGAAGCAGAGTCTGGGTACCAGAGCCCAACTGCTCAGGTACCAGGGTTCATTTCTGCCCAAACATGTCTAAACACACTGGCAGGATGCTAAAGGCATGGGCTTATCAAAAACTACATACCATACTAGACTAAAAAGAACAGCAGTAATACATAAACTGTGCATGCAATTTCAATATAAAGTTTACATAAAATGTAATTTAATTATTTCAAGTTTGCTTAAGAGCATCATTTAATTTCCTTCCTTCTCTTTCTGAATGCATAAAAGTGCTCAGTTGCAGGGTAACAGCAAAGAATTTTTTTTTTTCTCCCATGACATGCAGTGGGAAAGTATCAGAATTACAGTTTGTTTCAAGTATGAAAATTCTAACAACCTGAGCTAAGAAGAGTCAAAGCAGATTTTATAAAATGCTTTGAGGCTTTACATTACAAATCATCACCATTTGTTATATATATTGCCCCACCCATTGAAGCTGAGTGGAAAATCTACCATTCAGGAAAAACAACCGTAAGAGATTATTTATAGTGTTAGCTCATAGTGCAGAATCATTTAATTGCCCTAAGGATAAAAAGTGTACTCCCATTTTCCATAATTACAAACTGTCTGATGTTCAGCACTTCGACACACTTGAAAAGAAAAGGTTGATTAGCCTGCCAACAGAGTGAATGAAGTAACAGCTGAATTGATGGAGCATCAGCTAGGATAGACCTTCACAGGCAAGCAGCTGCTCTTTCAAAGATGCCAATCAGGGGGAAAAAAAAAAATAAAACAAATTTACACACCAGGATAAAGAGGTGTGCTAAGACAGATGGAAAGCCTTTGCTCCTATTCATATCCTCCATTTTTATTTTCCTGGTGAGCACAGAAACGTGTTTTATCAACAACACTGAGTGGCAACACACACAACAGAAGGGTACCTCCTGCACAGGGCCTCCCCACCTCGTTATTCATGTGCATACTGTGACATTATTAGATGCAGAATAAAGCCCAAAGCTGTGCAAATGAGCCCATTTGATTTGTAAGAAGCAGCCGTCATTTACAGAAGAGAAGGGACAGAGTAAAACGGAGGGGGAAGAGGACAAAACCACTCAGTTTTCATGACTAAAACACTTCAGTACACAGGCTAATATTAAACCAGAGAGATTTATTTTCTGCTAGACTAGGAATATAAAATAACCTCTGATGCTCATATATACACTGCAGGTTTAGCAGAAGACTTGTCTCAGACCAATAATCTGAGGTCTATAAAATAAAAATAAAAAGTTATTGCTGAAAATCTCATCTTTCTCAGACTGAAGCAGATTTAAGATGTGTTCAATGAACTTCAACTCCAAAACCTCCCTACAGAGAGGTTCAGACAATGCCTCTCCTCAAAATACTGTGCTTGCACAACCTCCCAGCTCACCAAAGCCTTGTCCTTTTCCCTCTCACAGGATGGTACACATTGCCATTCTAAGGGAGGCTTTATCAGTTTTGATCACTTCCTTCTACTGGAAGTAAAAATTAAAATTTAAAAAAAAAACAACAGTGATCTTTCCCCAGCACTGTACAGAAAAGCCAAAAATGCAGCCATTGATTTTCTACCTACTTCAACAACATCTAAGACATCTTGCTAGAGCCCACATTAATGTGATGGAAAACAAGAAGTGCCTTTTACCAGGAGCCTGTGACCCAGCTGTTGCCTTATTTTCCTTCAGCCAAATACAAAACAGGATCTCTGTAGCTGAGGATGACCATGCCACCCACTTGCCAATCTAGACTACAAAATAAAGTCTCCCTGTGAGTTTTAGCAAAGCATGATAATGCTATCCATGATAAGCATGGCCACATCCCATCCACAGCTGAGTCCTGTCAGCTGGCAGTGAAATACACCCAGCAGAGCGTGAGGAGATGGGCTGGGCAGGGGCCCAAGGTTGGGTCCCCCAAGGAGTGCAGGCTGGTGGCAGAGGGGAGCAGCAGGCAGAACCTGGTGCTGCAGATAGCCAAGCCAACAGGGGCCCCGTCCCCCTGACACATTTTCCATGGAACATCAGGCTGAGTTGGGTACTCCAAGGCACACCACACTGAGGTGACATGGACCAGTGCCAGCTAAAAACACCATAAGCACCTGCACCCGCACACAAACACCACTCATGACTTTGCCTAAAGAAGGGAACTAAAATAGCAAATTCCTTTATGGAGCAGGTTCACACTGTGGAAGTGAAGATACATATAGATCAAGGTAGGGCAGGGAAACAAGCATCTCCTTGCTTTTCAAAAGAGCAGCTTGGCTTGCATTCCTTCTTGACTAGTCCCATTTTCCTTGAATTGCATCAGCCAGCTAGATGGCACATAACCACCTGTTGGGAGTTGGTGTTTCTTTCTTTTCATTTTTTGGTTTTTTCCTTCTACAGAATTTTTTACCATTAGTGTCCTAGGAATGCTGATGTGGGTACTTGGGGGGTACTTGAGGGAAACAAAAGAGTTTGGGCCAACTCAGGTGAAAAGACAGAGGGAGGACTCTAAGTGTCACTTGGCAGAGAGGGAGAGGAGAAGCTCCTCTTCTATGAGAATCCTCGCCTACTGCCTTTGGGTTTTCTCCAGGTGTGTCTGGGTACTGGGGACCAGCCTTTGGCTGTCTTGCTCGGAGCTGCCGCGGCCGCTGCAATCCCATCGCTTCTTCAGTGCTGATCCGGAGTTTCCCTGCCTTTCAACAATCTGCACCCCAGCTCCACTTGGACATCTCCATTCTTTCCAGCCAGCACCACAGACTCTTCGTACACCTCGCTCAGCCTCAGGAATTCCATCACTCCCAGTCTGGGCCGGGCCACCATCACCTCGTGTTTCCCGAGCCCGTGACAGAGCGCCTCTGCAGCCACGGGAGATCACAGCACTGCCCTGTGCCCCAAGAGACACCAGGGCTCCCTGCCAGCTGTGACTGTAACTATACCAAAGGAGAAAATCCTGGTTCTGTTTGTTATTTGACTGCTGTAGTTGCAGTTTTTTGTTTGCTTTGTTAAACATACTAGTTAAGAACAGTTATTCCTATTCCCATACCTTTGCCTGAAAGCCCATTAATTTTGAAATAAAAATAATTCGGAGAGGAGGTTTTGGTTTTTTTTACATTCTCTATTTTCAAGGGAGACTCTTGTCTTCCCTAGCAGATACCTGTCATCCAAACCTATGACACCACCCCCTCCTGAGCCATACTAACACTGTGTGTTCAGCACAGCACGACCCAGCCCCACAGCAGTAACCACATGAGTCTGCCACCCAAACACTCCCTCAAACACCAGGTTGTGTTACCCAGGCAGACACCAGCTCCTCCACAGTCACCCAGGAGGACACAGAGAGGCCTTCCACACACCTACCCCTAGTCAGTCTGCCGTCACGTGCACTGCAAAGATTTCAAGTTTCTTGGTGGAAAAGGCATTTCTGTTCACAAAATCAATAATTTTACTGGGCTGGTATATCCTTGAGGGGAAATACAGGAAGTGTTTTCTATTGTTTCATCAAAAATCAGATTTAATTAGATGTTTATTTGCTAGGATGAATCAGCAATTGCATGCTTGATTTAATGACTGCCTAAACCAGGCAAGTCCTTACACTCTATGTTCTTACTGCAGAACTATAGGTTGAAGCTTCCTGGTAGTCACATTTTACATCAGAAGCTGCAGGTTCTTCCCTGAACTGCCATCCCAAATGCATTCCAGGAGCCTGCAGACACCAGGAGAGAAGCAGCTTGAGGGCACAGCAGAAATGGTGATGGCCAGCTCCTCATTTTTCTCCACAGACTTTCTGAAGCTTTCCAGGCCCTGAGGCTGAGCTTATAAAATTTAGGATTTATTCCACTTCCCTGGTTCAAATGCAGCAGCAAAGGCTCAGACAGCTGAACAATAATGGAAGAGAGGGGCAAACTGATTTGCCATGCTTGGCTTCTGTCAGAGTTTAACTGGAGGGCACAACTTTATTAAAAATCCCAGTTTACTCTTTCACCTATGCAGAAGCAGATTTGAATTGCACTTCTCAGCTTTTGCATATGTGTGGAAATGAAGGGCTGGTGGTACAGGGAGAAAAAAGGAGCAGGAGAAAAAAATCATTCCCTTTCTGCATTGAAGTATAGACTCTCGATATTTCTACAGAAAACTGAATTAGCTTCTGTACCTAATGCTGCATTTGTCTGAAACACAGAGAAGTTCACTTGGCAAACACGTATGTTCAGTTCAGCTTTGACCAAATATTACATCAAAGAAATCTTTTTCTCCAGAACAATAAATGTTTTTATGCTGCTACAACATGAAAATAGCATACTATCAATAAACTCCCCCCAAAAAACTGTAATTCATCTTGTCTTAGCTGGCTACAAAGAATATGTTTTCCATCAACAGAAACCAATGCAAACCAATTATTCCTCATTTTTAAAACACAGATAATGGCTAAAAGGAGATTCTTAAAGTTATTCATAGCTGTATCAGAAATAATAAGCCCAGACTACTATCCAACTACTAAGTTGGATACTTAGAAGACAAGACTCTATAATCCTATTAGAGGAACAATGATCATTGTACCTCGTTTCTTCCTTTACAGACAGAAATACACTATGAATTGCTTTTCTCCTTTCTTTTTAATTTGTAAATAAAATGTATCTTTGGGACTCATGGTATGTGCTTTTCCCAGACAGTGGCAGTGTACTGATTTCCTCTGTTCAAAAATTCCAGTGATGACTTCATCTCACAAATGAAACCACAATAGGACTGTACTGGTTGTGAAGTTTTCCTGGGGCATTTAAGTGCAGTGTGTTGCTCTTATGATTTCACATGAAAAAATGTTTAACAAATAGTATTCCATGTCTCTGCCTCAAAAAAACATTTTCCTGCTTAGCAAATAGAAAAATTCTGCTTTTTTCACTGCAGCCCTAGGAAACGTCCTGAAGGCAGAAATAAGTAATTTCCTCCTGATGCAGTAACACCAGAGATACAGCATGTCAAGTTTTGGAACCATTTGGCGTTTATTGATACCATGTGCTCATGCAGGGACTTCTCTCACTGCAAATAATTTTATTGCAGAACTATCAGTGCTTTCCAAACAAATTTGTTCTACTTTACTAACTCAAGAGAGAAAAATAAATTTATTCATTTATTCTCAAGTAAAGAAACATGTTCCAGTACTCAGGGAGAGAAAAACAGCAAAGTGAGGTGCAGAGTTTTACATACTCACTGCACAGAAAGGGACATGTTTTAGAATATCTTACCTCACAAGAAAATAATTTAGCACAACTGAACTCCAGTGTGCAGCACATACCCAAAAGCTACAACATCTCAAACGATACATTGTGGAGTGACTTCATAGCTCTGTCTGGTGAAAGAGGTAAATAGATACCAGCCAGGCATTCGGGCAACACACTGCAGAGGAGTACAACAGATTGCCAGCAGAAAAAATACCAAGCATTCCACCAAATTCATATCACGGTACTGGAGAAACAGAATCAGAGAATCATAGCACTAGGTTGGAAAGGACTTTAAAGATCATTTTGTTCCACCCCCTCTGCCATGGGCACCTTTGCTAGAGCAGGTTTCTCCAAACCCCATCCAGCCTGGCCCTGAACACTTTCAGGGATGGGGCAGCCACAGCTTCTCTGGGCAACAGTTCTGGTCTCTCGCCGCCCGCACAGGAAAGAATTTCTCCCTGATATCTCATCCAAACCTACTCTCAGCTTATTCCAGCCAATTCCTCTTGAACTGTCACTTCATGCTCTTGTCAAAAGCCCCTCCCCACCTCTGTTGTGGGCTCCCTTCAGGTACTGGAAGGCTGTAATTATATCACCCCAAAGCCTTTTCTTCTCCAGGCAGAACAATCCAAAATCTCTCAACCTTTCCTCATAGGAGAGGTGCTCCACCCCTCTGATTACCTGGAATCCTTCCAACAGGTCCTTCCTGTGCTGAGGACCCTAGAGCTGGATGCAGCACTGCAGGTGGAGTCTCAGCAGAGCAAGGCAGAGGAGCAGTAGGAGTATTCTCACATCCTCAGAGCTATCTGTAAACTAAGCTCAGCTGCTAATCACCAGATTTGAAATCCAGACTCTGTAACAAAGGCTAGAATGCAGCTACCCACAAGTTTATCAGTGGGAGACAACAGTGACAGAATTGCAAATAAAAGTAATTCACTTATCTGGAAAACATCTGAAAGGCAATGTCAACACTATGTAATTACATAGTTATGCTGCTATTCTACTAGGGTGTTACTGAATCCTTTATGATTTCCAAGTAACCCTTAAGTTCTCTTAACAAACCAAGTAGTTTGTTAAGAAGTTAAGAGGCCTTACACAACTTAATTTCTGCCTCCCAGCTCTCTTTTCCAAATAAAGTCCCTGCCATGAACCCCTGGGCAAAGTAGGCACTAAAGCTTATCTGAGCTTCTGAGAGCTTGTTAGCTCAGGTTCAATATTGAGCTAACATGTCTACCTAGTCTATTAAATGGCATTTGCTCAAGGTTGTGAATGAGATTTGTGGACATGTGTCCAAAATTATCTTTCTATGAATGGTCAAAGCAAGAAATGAAAAGCCTTCTTCAGACTGCTCAAATTCAGCCCATGCGGACTATTTCCAGCAATAATCTACTGCATCTGCGTCCTTGGCTAGAATGCTGATGCTCAAGGAGGATGTCAACTGCATATATTTGTTTTCATCCTCACTGCATCCTCACTAAGAATCATCTTGGAGTAATTAAGACTAGTTGCAGCTTGAACTCCACAAGGTTTAGCAACTGTAAATCCTTTCTGCAGTATGTAAAATGGAACCTGTATGGAAGAAAAATGCAGATTTAAACTAATTTACTGAAATGGCCACGATTAAACTGTCTGTGTAGTTCAGACCTTTGTTTGTAAACGCAAGTCCCAGCTCTCTTATCTATTCAAAACATAACTACAAGATTATTCAGTGTGCTGGACTGTAAATGTTAAGACTGTATTTCCTGATTCCTAACATGAAAAAGTTTATCCCTAACAACCCAAACTACATTAACCATTCTGTACCCAGAGTTGAATAAAACAGAGTCTTTTGCATAATAGTGCTGATAAAAAGAGATTGAATGGGAAATTATCTGCTGCTAACAGTGGTACAATATCTGAAATTTTACTAGTTTCTTTAAGGCTTTAAACATCAACCTTATTTATGCTGTATCGAAAATCACAACAAAGGCTCTCCTAGCAGAGCAGATGGGCATTTTCTGGTGTGCTCTAAATTGCTTAAAGGAGAAAAAAAAAAAA
>VWZN01020612.1:606788-639050 GCA_013396955.1 Regulus satrapa | reverse complement strand
AAAAAAAAAAAAAAAAATGGAACGACCAGAAAAACAAACCCTGTCCAAGCCCTGCAATTAAGTATTAACTGGCGTCACTGAAAGCATCAGTCACTCTCACAGACGCTCTTGAGGAAACACAGAACAGAGGACGAGGTGTTCTCTCCCTCCTCTTTCAGATTAGGGCTAAGAGAACACCTGAACTGATTTTTCACTCCCTAAAGTGTGTTTCTTCCATACCAAATCCACAGGTATGGATTTCCTTCATGTCATTATAAACTTCTGTCTCTTTTTTCTTCTGTTTTTCCTGTGCTGGCCAAGCCTGCTCTTCAACTGGGACAGCTGACATTCTCAAACACACCCTCCCTACCCATCACACTGAGGCACACACACGTAACTCCAGCCTAGACAGAAGCTCTCACAAAACTCCTAGAAAATAATAAAATGCTATTTTGTTTCTCCAGGAGCTCCCACACAGAGCTGTATCTGTGGGAACATCCCATGGCAGATTGCTCTAGAGATGCTGACACTTGCATCCTGAGCTTCCCAAACCTGAATGCTCTCTCCAAAACTGAAGACGTTGGAGAATTTGAGCTGTTATACCAACAGGAGATAGAAGATGATTCCATACTGACCTGGTTTCTACAGCATCTCTAACCAAACCACTGCTAGAAATTTTCTTTTAATTAATTGCTTGCATTTTTCTAGTTAGCACTAGTACCAAAGCTGTATTATTTATACAAAAGAGATGTTAGAATCTAATTTTATTTCTAGACACACTTTCTAGGTTGGATGCATTAATTTCCTTACAAACAGTCAAGAAATTTACTTTGCTCAGGATCACACAACAGGAGCCGAAAGTCCTTCCCAAGGCACACCTAAAAGGTGCAGTGGGCTTACTCACAATCAATTCTTCTGAAGAGTCCAAGGCTCAACAGAGATTTACACATCAAAGAAAACTACGTATACACATTTCCACAAATCAATGGGGGGTTCTTTCCCCCATGGCAGAACAAACGCCACAAATGGCAATTTGTCTCACAGCATCTCCTCATTAAAGTTCCTGAGCAGCTAAAAAAAAGCCACCTTGAAGATTGCAAGGTCTCTGTGGAAGTGCAGCACCCTCCCTAGACATGCCTGAACCCTGCTTTTAGCAGCGGCCTACTGCTGCCAGAGCAGTCCACCCTAGAATTAGCTGCAAGCTTCACGGATGGGATGATGCCAGCTCTATCCCAAAGTCTGTCAGCTCTTAGTCTGTCCTGCCCAGCGGGCTAGGCAAGCACAGCGTGGTGAACAGCCCAGGCCTGGCTCCTGCAGGGCTCTGTGGCCACCCTGCAAGCCCAGTTCATCATCTATTAACCAGCATCCGAGGACCAGCTCCATGTTTGCAGAGTGGACAACTGCACTGGCACAAATCCTTAGGTGCAGTTTGAGGCACTCCGCATTAAAGGTGTTGAAAAGTGGTTTAGGCTTGCCAGAGATGCCATAAGTCAAGCCTACAGAGCACTTATTTTATACACCTACAATACTGTCAAATATCTCTTGGAGACGGTGAGAAGTTTACCAATTCTAGCAGAGCCAAAAGTGACTCTCTTGATTCTGCAATTCCCATAAGCATCTAGAGACAGGTAGGAAGGGAAGCGAGGTCACCATAAAGTAAGATAATTTTATATTTCTGAAGTTTGGAAATGATGTATTAGTAATAGAAAAATAAAAGGTTATTTCCTAATCCTTTATTTTTAAAGATAATTCATCCACTTAGCAGGTGTCAGAAGACAAAATTCTCACACAGATAAAATACACAAAACAAATTACACAAATAACACAAATTCTCACACAAATAAAATAAAGAAAATTTGTGAAGAGATTGTATCTGTCCAAAACAAATTAGGCTTACACTCTTCTTGACCTGGGACTCTATCCAAACTTGCAAGGAAAATCTATTACTATCAAGCAATTGAGATTGCTTGACAAAAAATAAAAGTCAATATTTTCTCACTTCAGTCTCCTGCTCTTAAAGTTGATTTCTAGTGTTTGGGCTCCAGATGTCCTTGCTGTGAGGTGGGAACCTGACCATAAAATTATTGCCATTAGTGATGAATGATGTTTATGAAATACTTTTCTACTAAGTTCAGACTCTCATAATACATACAAGAATGACTCTTGACCATTTCTGTGCTGGAAAACCATCTCTCAAAAGAGACAGAAAAATGTGGAGATCAATATATTACTATGTACTTGATTCAAGGTGTAGCCAAGTACCTATACAGACTTTAAAAACGTTAGAAAAACTTTAACTCACAGGTTTTATTTTTTAAATACTCCATCATTTGACAGCAAATTTTATACAGCTGAACAAAATTAGCAGCGCAGAAAGTCCATTTAGCAAAGAACTGTGTCAACTTAGCAAGCTATTGGGCTTGCTAAACAAAACTGTGAAGAAAGAAAACTTGAATTTAAGCAGAGTTCAGAACCAAAAGGTTCAAGAACTACCAGAAGCATATTTGATCTGATTATTGGGCTGTTTGCATTTCAGACTATGCATCTGGGAGAGTGACAGATGGAAGTTTTAGAGCAAAAAAATTAATCAGAACCAAATAGCTTCCAGAACACTTTCTACACATAACTTTAATTTAATCTAAAAGTTAACACTGAAGGAACATACATAAATGTAAGGCCCTTTGTAGACCCTTACCTGTGTCTGTTTAGACACTTAGCACTGATTGCTCAAGTCAGCCTCCTCAATTTGTGGCTGCAGAGTGAGGTGCAACCTCACAACCAGCTGGAAACAATTCTCCTTCTCAGGGGCATACTGAGAGGAAGAACAGCTGGCTTCAGCCTCATCATTAGAACTGGCAAGATAAAATGATTGCTGCAACATGCAGCCCTTGAAGACCAGGTACCTTACTCTCAGCCACACTACCCACACCTGCAAACAGCACTTTAACCTATTATTCATCCTATTTTAGTCTCAAAGTTTACCAATTGCATTTATGGTGCTCTGGCTGTCCTCCATGAATGGGGCTCATTTCCACCCAGCACATGCTTTAATTTTCCTACAATTACCATTCAGACATAGCTTCTGCATTCATCATGAGAGAGTTTGGGGGTTTTTTCTGCATTGCACAAAGATAAATTATGAGTTTCAGATATCAAAAGTAACACTATATGATTCAAATATATTTAACACTTCGATGCTTCCAGGAGGCAGTCTGGACTTCGAAAGAAACAGCTTTCCTTGAAAGCAGACTGCTTACTTTAGAGTGCTGTAATACTGGCTACTGCTCACTGTTAGGGGAAAATGTTCTGAAATGCAAATACCAGGGCCTCAGTGCATGAAAGAAAAAGAGTAATGCATTTTAACTTCACTTTAAAATATGGCTGAGCTAATAAAAATTCATTTTGGGGGAGTGGTGGTGTGATTTTCATTTTGGTTGCTTTAATCAACAGATCTTTTGAGGAGAGAGACAGCTGGTACCATCTGTTCCCGGAGAGAATGAAAACTAAAATTTCTTTGCTGTACTTACATGTGAGGACTGAGTTCATAAAAGTTTCGGTTTCTGTACTCTTCCACTTTTTCTGGAGTATAAATGGGCAGAGATCTGTAGGGGTTTATTGATATCACCACGCTGCCAATGTATGTCTGTTGAAGGAAAAGAGAAAATTGTTGAATGTTTTTCTTTTTAACATACTTTTGCTGCTTATATAATATTTGCCTATTTAATACTTTTGTGGAAACAAACAAAACAAAAAAAGGCCCAATTGCAGCAACAAATAAATATGCTTATACATTCTGAAACACCTATTAGATACCCTCTCTGCTGAGTACCAAGTAGCTATTCCTGCTCAAAGCCTCTTATGAACATTTTCTGAAAGAAAGCCCAATCATACTATATTTCTGTGACTAATTCAGTTGGGGGAGGGAAAGGCAAAAGGACACAGGTGTTCAGGAAGAACTGACTCCATCTGTATGGCTGCAGCCTTTGGGCATTCACACCAAACCCCATAAGGCAAAGCTGGCGTTGGATTGTGCCCCCCTTCCCAAGGAGGAACTTTATGTCACCTTGTCAAAGCCTCAGGCAGAGAAGAAACCTGAAAGCGAACAGCCTTGGACAGGTTTTTGTCACAGGAGAGATTTACTGTCAGGGTTCAAGCCAGACAAAGCCCTGCCATGGTTCCTCAGCAGACGCAAAGTGCAATTTTTATTTCCAGATTCTAAACATACTCACTGCCACCCTTGGAAAGCAGAGGGAGAAAAGTATTGTTTCACTCTGTTAGATCCCATGCACTGCTGGCCTGAAGAAAACCCAATTCTGTACACCATGACTCGACATCTGCTCATGACACAATTAACTTGAATTCTTAAGCCTTCTGTCAGATATCCCACAGCTCTCTGTGACTCCCTCCAGCTCTGAGGGCTGCAATCAAACACACTGAGTGGCAAGAAATGCCAAAACCCCATTCCATCCTGCCTGCAGATACTGACCAAAGATTAATAAAACCCCAAACATTTGGTATCTCTTTCCACAACCGTGGAACGAATAAATAACAGCTGATGAAACATGGTTTTCTAGTAACCAGTGCTCCCTGAGAGGTGTAGATGCTCTCCACAAAAGCCACAGGTTCCCATTACTTGGATTACATTTTCAGTAACTACAGAAGAAAGAAAAAAAAAGTTTATAAAATGTTCTATGATTCTAAAGGGCTTCAGTGCAGTGATATCTCAGCACCTGACAATCACTATTTGTATTTTTCCCCACAACCCTTCTTAGAGAAAATACAGTACTTTGAAATGGGAGGAGAGGCCAGAAGAGCCCAAGCTACTGATCAACATGTTTAGTAGAGCACCAAATTACAGCCAGAGCTGCAATAACAAATGAAAAATATTAATTGTTGCAACCCTTCCAGATCTAACTTCCATGCCTAAAGCAATTTCCTACTAAATGGTGCTAAATCTGGTCCTAAGCAGAAAGTGAGGAGAGGAATATTTCCCATTTTCCATTGCACACTCATGCAAAGGCAAACTATGAACGCACATGGCATTTTCTGTCCCAAATTGAGTGGAATAAACCAGACTGCAGTGATAAAACAAGTGACATGAGGCCTCCAGAGGCTCTAGCAGCTCATCCTTGTAGTGTTTCCTACTCCTGGGATAGAACAGAAGCAGCCAAATAATTAAGAGTATTGCTTCTTTCAAGCACACACCACAGTGTGTGCTTATGTAAATGTTCTTCAAATAAAGAAAAAATTATTCTAGTTTTGTGGTCATCCTTCTCCTATGGAGGAAATAATTTTTCAACTACGTCTAATCTCTTTGGCTGAGTAAGATGGAAATGCTAAAATTGCCTTTCTACAGTGTTTACTTTGCTCTCTCTCAACACATGTGGCCTTGGCAATTTGGAAGTCTACAGACTCCTGGCAAGAGTAACAGATGCCCAAGAGTAAGAAGCTTTCTAGTCTTCCCAAGTGCACAGACACCCCAATTAGGACTCTTCTCTGATAAAACATTAATAAATTATTTCCTTCAAAATCTTAGGAATTTGTGAGCTCAGCCTGTTGCAAAACTAGTGTTGCAAAGTATCAGCAGAAAAAAAAGATAAAGGCCGAATCTTGAATGTTATATTTTGAAACATGAATTCTTTAGAACACAGAGATTTGTCCCTATTCTGCTACCATAATAGCATACAATTTAATTGCTAAGGTCCTTGAAGTACCCAGGGATATCAAGATAAAGAAAGATGACTGAAAGTGAAAACTTTTATTTTTAATTTTGAATACAGGCATTTAAATGAGATTTATTTGGAACCATGAATTCATAGCTAAGAGCTGCATAGGCAATGTATTTTGGGAATTCAAGTCAGCTCTTTACTGACAAATACAAACAAATACAGGCCATTTCCTAAAATACTAATATTTCAAAAGGTCAAATGTCTATATTGAAACAAAGACATACTCCAATCCATTTTAAACACCAAGCCAAAGTCTGCCAAGAAGTCATTGGGTTTGTTGCAAAGCTGCTTACAAGAACTAATACATTTCCTCTTCTGATAATGCCAGTCTCTTGAAGCTGATGCCTAATAGCTACTTGCTACTGGTGGTCTGTGAGATTCCACATAACAGGCATAAACAGATCCGGAAAATAGCTTTCCCACATAACATCTGTCTTCCCACCAGAACTCTATTATAAACAAACAAAATAAATGGCTTAAATCCTTGCGCGAGTGACCAGCACAGAAACATTCCAGTGGTGAAAGCAGAACGCCCAGGAGTAGTGGGAGACCATACCACAGCACCCCAGGGACAAAAGAGATTCTTCAATTTCCCTGCTTAAGGACAAAAATGAAAGAAAAGTGGCCTCATGATGATGGATGCACAGAATGCAGTCAGGAGATTTGATTTCTTTCTTGGTTTGACATGGTCTCGTTTGGATGAGATCTGCTGTCTCCTCAAGTTGTGCTAACTAGACTCTTGGTAATACTCGTTCCTCCCAACTTCTACTTTATTGCAACTCACAAAGGCAAACCCTGTGTTTGCTCAGAACACAAAGCAAAAAGACCCTCACTCATCATTTCTCGGTGCATCTCTCATGTGGCGTGGCGAGGCTGCAATGGGCTAAAGCAGCAGCTTCAGAAGAGAAGATTCAAATTTCTGTCAGCTTAAATGAAAACATTCTGCATTCTCTACCAGAAGAACACAAACAACTCATTCCTGTTCAGATAAACAGTTAACACCTCAAGCAGTAAGAAAATTTATAAATTCCAATTCAACTGGAAAAGCTGTTGACATTTGTTACACATCACTTCTAAATATTGGTCCAGATGCAATGACCAAGACTCTTTGATGTCCCACTTTCCCCCCTAGGACTGGAAGCCAGTGTGAACACTTGGGGCAAGACATTAGTGCTATTTCAAATTTAAAGGCACCAAGGTCTTCTGAGCCCTTCTCAGCCAAGCAGACTGGCTTAAGAAAAAGTTTCAAATACCAAAAATTATACAAGGCTCTTGCTGCTTGTGAGAAATGTACAGGCAGCAGCCTCTTCCCAGTCTAGGGAAAGTCATTGTTATAAACTGGACATTTCCAGCTGAGAGGCTGCAGAAATCTTACAGTGAACCCAAGGAAAGGTCCCCAAACACTTTTGCAGCTAGGGTGCAACAAGCAGTGCAGTGAAAGCTGATATACAGGATAGAGACAGTGCACGCCAACCCAAGAAGAAGATCCTTTAGAAGTGCACTATACAACTTATTGCTGTGTATTTCACACCCTGGGATACAGCATATTAATAAAGCTATTTTTCTTCCTGTCAAAGTTGGACTTCCAATGCCCCAAGAGCCAGAAGAGAGGAGATTGCATCTGCAGAAGCCAGGGAACACTGCTGACACCAGTTGAGGCTGCAGCAGAGAAGTTGTACAGCTGGGGCTCTCTAAAAGCCCGCTCTGCATTCTTAAAAGCTTTTCTGGATCTGTGGCAATCTCTGCAAAGCAACCTTCTGCAGAGGTTAAAATCATTAAACATTTACACGGATTTGTTGCAAGCCTTTTGGAATTGTATCCTACATCCTTTTGGTCAGCTCTGCTAAAAACAAACCCACTGCTTCTTACCTCTTGTAGCCTCTAATAGCCTAGAGAAATTGCTGCTGTACACAAGTCAGCCCTGGTTAAAATGCTCTAAGTGCTAATGTACCTGGCAAGTGCGCTAAATTGTCAGGGGGAAACAAGGTTTCTCTCTATTTATTTAATTTG
Organism: Regulus satrapa; assembly: GCA_013396955.1. Taxonomy (NCBI): domain Eukaryota; kingdom Metazoa; phylum Chordata; class Aves; order Passeriformes; family Regulidae; genus Regulus; species Regulus satrapa. The sequence goes on along the minus strand of VWZN01020612.1, from coordinate 631,332 downwards.
TTAAACTTTGGAGCAAAGAAATAAAAACAAAGACATTTTAGTAAAATAAAATTGCCAGTTTTAATACTCCAGATATACATAATGCACACTCCTTTTGTAATGACTATGCTCAAATAATCATTTGGTTCCTACAACTTTGAAGAGTTTCAGATCATGACACCAAAACAATTCATTGAAATGGGGGACAATAAAGTAGGATCAAAGAAAAGTGTGACCAGGTTTTATTGGAATTAATCCAAAACCAAGGCTTGCCCAGCACTGTTTCCATTGTGATGGGGGAGAGCTGTGTTTTGGTTTTGTGGGTTTGTTTGGTTTTTTTTAATGTGACACATTAAATTTATATTTCTAATATAGTACTCATTTTCCCTTGTATTTGCCGGACCTACTGCAGTTCTGGATCTTGCCAACTCATAAGCATGTGTGCTGCTGCAGGTTGAGAACAGCTGAAGCCAAGGAGATGGCAGGGGAAACCTGCACTTACATGTTCTAAGTTTGTTGAAATGTCTCAAACAGAGTAAGGCAAATTTAAAACTACAACTTTATTCTATAATGAAGTTTCCCATTTTAATAAGCATTACTAGCTAGATCAGTACTTTATTAAAATATCACCTATTATTTGAACAATCATGTTGTAAGCTCAAATTTATTTTACATTGTGGCCAGCCACAATAAAATAGTTAAATGCACTGTGCCTATGGTCCATTGTGGTTTTTCAAGTTGGAAACACAAAGTTGCAAGAAATTATGTTTGAAAAGAATAAGGAAAAGAGCAACATCAAGACTAAAAGCAAAGACACCTGAGCCCATTACTTCTTCTGGGGCTTTGATTTACTGTATTCCTGTGTATGGCAATGGAGGTGTTTGTATTGTTTGGTGGAGAGAGATGGGCTCGGTACTTGAAAAAGACAAACAAACAAACAGACTGCGGATTTTGTCCTGTAGCACTCCAGGGTTTGCCAGCACTGCTTCACAGGAGCACATACTAAATAAACTCTACCTGTGATCCAAGCTGAGCAGCTGCACTTCAGGGTGAGGCAATGCTGGGCTAACACTGCTTCTGCTTTAGTGAGCTGGGAGCTTGAGCAAAGAAAGCTTTTATTTTTTTTAAATAAAAGCTCTATATCACTGGATTTCTGAACAAACACAGACTATTCTCCATGATGATGAAAACTCTTGCTCAAGCCCACCTTCCCAGAAACAGCATTTTAGTCACAGAAATATAGTGGACAAAGTCTGCATGTTGTAATAGAAAACCCAATCCTAGTAAGATACTCTATGTGCTTACTGCAGTTATTATCCAGGACAGGCAGCCTTGTAAAACCTGGACGAGAAAGTAAAGGCTGTAAAAAAATTTTAAAAAAATCCCGAAGAGCAGTGGATGAGGTCCTGAAGAGATGAAATGGGAAAAACTGTCAAGGAAAATAAGAAACTGAGGAAACAAAATAACAGTATTGTACATTAATGACTGATATAATGACTCAAGAAACAAAGGCCAAAGAGGTCACACTAAGGCAAAAGCCTACATCTGTATCCTAGAGCAAATAATCACAACATAGGCAACCTACATCAAAGAGGATAATCACACTACTAAAATATTCTTCAATTTGGGCTTGATCCTGCAAGCCACTGTGCAAGCAGCAGCAGCCTGGACAAGCTGTGGGCAACCTACACTGGCCAGAATCGAGCCCTTAACTGCACTGCAACCTGTTTGAGATCCAAGCCCTGAAGTAAGAGTAGATCATTTGCCAGGGAAAGGCACCCACACTGCAAGTCAGAGCGAGTACATGAAGTGGATGCATGAGCACAGACTATTGGGTTTCTCTTCTGAGTTTCTTGAGGGCACAGAAATCTCTGTCCTGCTCAGCAAACATTGCTGCTAACCTCAATATCATTATGACAGACTCGAGTGGTGTTATTAATGAGCCAGACTAATCCTCTCTGCTGGTCTCCTCTCTGGCTGCATTGGGATGATTCATACAAACAAAAAGAGGTCCTACACGGGATACAAATATAAGCAAAACTGAAAATAAGCAATGAAGAAATCAACCCAAAGGTGATAAGAGGAATTTTCAAGACAGTGTTTAAACACCCCCAAACACCAGTGCTTGTCCACTTTTCAAAAGAAAAAGACTTGTTCTCACAAGCAAACAGTAGCTGGAGATTGGAAATGTCTGTGCCAAGAAACCACTAGTGAAAACATTAGTGAGAACATTCATTCCAAAATATTCCAATATTTCTGTATGAATGAAATATGGGGGGAGAGAAGGGGAACCTTGTGCCATGTTGCAGCCAAGGTTCACTTATGCTCTTCAGGGTAAAAGCCTGAAGCCGTGTTTTTACAGCTCTTGGACACTTTTACTTCTATTTCTTCATTTGTCAATCTTTCATTAATCTTCCTTTAGTGTTTTGGTTTCATATAACATGTACTGAAAACATCAATAAATGCCCCAAATGTCATCATCACCTTAGTGAAGAAATACACAGTATTTTGAGGCAAAGCTAACACTATAACTGGAGGCATTTCCTACACTTTCTCCTCTCTTTTTTCAAAGTACCACATGAGAAGCATAAAAGAAATCATGTGTAGAGGAGGAAAAGACCCCTACACACAGCTCACCAAATGCATTCAGTTTTCCCTGATCCTTATTACTGTTTTCTTATTTATGCAAATACTGCATGGAGCCCTATGACACAGTGCCTCAAACACAAGGCTCAGAATCGTGGGAGCCAAAGGAAACAAAGCGTTGCCTTGAGATAAATAACTCTCCTCCCACAAAGCACTTCAAGGTAAAAAGCAGCCAACCTGCCGTGAAAATCTTTACTCCTGACTCTGGGCAAGTTATAAAGTTTGTTTTGCTGGAGCAGGCTGATGTGAAGGGCCAGAGGACCCACAGGATTTTTTTATCTAGATAACAAAGCAAAGCAAGATTTGCAGGGAGGCAGAATACTTCTTAGGCCACAAGCTATCACAGGAAAAGATATGCCTTGGGCACATAAGCCTTTCTTCACATCTGAAGAAGCAGCAGGCCTTAAGGTCCTAGCCTGTGGCAGCTGCAACAATATTATTACTATAACTCAGTAGCTTCCCTCAAAGGGCAAAACTGTTGAGGCACTGATGGGAAAATTGCTCAAATTGACACAGGCATTCCCCAAGGGAGGAAGAGGAGATGGGAGGAAACTCAGGTCCCCTGGGCTCCCATCACAGGCGGATGGATGGCTGCTCTGATCCAGCTCTCAAACCATCCTGCCTTTAAGAAGCTGGTCAGCCACCACACCTGCCACTTCTCAAACTCCCAAAGGAGGACCAGCAGCCCAGGCTGGCCTGGCTGGATAAACACAAGCAAACACATGAAAGTACAAGGGAGCAGGGTCAGATCTGGCTGGGGGAAAGGCTCTTCTGCTGTCGCTGCAGGAACAGCAAAGCACAGTCCTGATACCAGCCAGCACACACACAGCTAAAATGTATCCCAAATCCACAGCGGACAACAACCCTCCTCAAAACCTAACAAAGGACTCCACCTGGCCTCAACAACAACATTTTAAAGGTGAACATGGCCATGCTGACATCAGAAGGTAATGAAACTGGGAATAAAACTGAACTTCAACAGTAGCAATCACAACAGTTACTACTACCACACAGATCTTCCCAGCAAGCTGCATTTGAGTTTCCCAATACCACGAGACTCTCTTCTTCACAGCATCAATGGCATGGTCACACAAGGCTGATTGAAGGCCAATTAATCTCATTCACATAATTCTGTTCCCTACCCTGTTCTTGCAAATGTAGCATCTGGAATACCAGGTATGAGTGCAGCAGGAACTAAAGCCACTGTGCTTGACAGCAATTCAGTGAAGTCCTGCATAATCTGAGGTAGCTGAAAATGGGATGAATCAATAGTATAGACAGATGCAGTGGAGTAAAGACAAGTCAAAACCAAAAAAGGCTAACCCTAAAATATTAAAGCAATCGAGATCAACAGGAAGAAGCTCAGCCTATAAAACAAGCACACAACAGCCATCCCAGCAGAAGGCAGCCACAAGGATGGTACCTCAAAGAGATAAAACAGTTATTACCCTGGAATGCCAAATATTTAATGTTTCAGTGATAAAACAACAAATGTTCAGTAACATAAGACTGCTGCTGCCCAAAGCAGCCCACAAACTCCACACACCAGAAAATACAAATTAAACGCTGACATCAGAGAAAGATTCTGTTTTGTTGTAAGAACAAAAAGCAAACAAACATTTTCTTTTGTAAGGAACAAAATGTTGACCTCTGCAAATTTGGGAAGACTTCAAGAAACAACATAACTGTGGGGAAAAATGTGCAGGGCAGCAGAATAAAGCCGTATCTGATCTCTAACGGCTGATTCCTGTGAGCCTACGCAGTTCCACTCCCCTCCAGACTCCTCACACCTCCCTTGACACTTCCACATGCCTCACAAAGCAACAAACCCAGCATAAAAATACGTTTCTGACCAATACAAATACTGCCTTTTATCCAAAATCTCTACCATTCATGAATCACTGTAAATGCATATATTAGACAGATGCCCCCTCCCATTTGTCAGCATCCCAAACTGCAAAGGAAAAATAATTGCTGAACTGGATTGGGTGAACATATTTCAGCCAACTTAGGGAAAAAAAAAAAAAAAACCCAAACCAACCTTAACAGAGGGAGTTCAACAGAACAAGTCAAAAATTCATCAATCACACACAAACTGAACCTTATGAATGTATTTAAAGTTTTCCATGTGGTCTGCAGGTCACACATTTTAACCGCACAAACTGCTCCCTGAAACCTTCAAATAACCAACATTGTGGGATTCTTTCCTACTTGCTAATGCATTACCCATGAGCCACATTTTACTTCGTAAAGTTAACGAAAGACTCCCACGGGCTTTTGTTACCAACAGTTACAGAAAAGAACTTTTGTGGAACAGCAATGCAAATTTTATCAATGCAAAGTTTAAGAGTTGCAAAAACAATATAATAAACAATTACAGCTTTCTAATGAGATTTTTCTTGGTCAGACATACCTCAGACATTTCCAGACATGACTAAACTCTAAAATTCCCATTTCCAATTAACACATGCGTGTTACCCAACAAACCCCCTCCCCCCCACCCAAAGCCACTCAGCACGAGATTACTGCAGAATCTGATGGTCTTTAGTAGAATATTTGGCCTAACTCCAGCTCCATCAGCTTTCATGCTTATTTTTATAGGCACAGCCTCCAGCTTTGCGCTCTAGTATGTAACACAACACCCAAGTCTATTAAACTTTCCACCAAATACACATAAAACTGAACAACAGGTAATCAAGCCACAGTCTGTTCCTTCACTGTTAGGAGGGAATTCATTGCCCTATTTGCACCATGGCATGAAACTCTGCCAGTGTTCTTGAAGGGCTTACATTGAAGGTGCCTGGGATGATACAAAAGGACTATCAGAAGATCCAGACTTAAATGCTATTGCAAAGGGAGCTCTTATGGAGAAGATCTAAAGTTTCAAAGGGGCAAATGGAGCTGGCAATAGGATCTCGAACTCAAACATTCAGCATCAAACATAACAACTGTGAAAGAGACTAGAAAAGGCAAAAAAACTTCTAGTGGAATGAGCCCAACTATCTTGTCATCTTTGGCTACGGGGAGGGAAGAGCTTTGGCACTGTTCACTGATGCCTCAATCTGACTCTCACACTTCATAGAATCACAGAAGAGCTTGGGTTGGAATGAATATTTGAAGGTCTGTAGTCCAATCCCAAAAAAGCAGGGACATCTCCAACTAGATCAGGTTGCTCATCTCCATGGTGACCTTAAATGTTTCCAGGGATGGGACATGTACCACTTCTCTGGACAGCCTGCTACAGTGTTTTACTATCCACATCATGGAAAAATTTCTTGCTTATTAAAAAGTCTACATCTACCCTCTGAGTTTGAAACCAATATTCCTCATCCTGTCACAACAGGCTTTGCTAAAAAGCTTTGCCCATCTCTCCTCTAAGTCCCCTCTATGCCTTTACCTACCAAGACTGGCTAACACGATCACACAGCATCTGGCCAACCTTAAAGCATCTTCAAAGATATCCATGTTACAGGTCTCATCCCTCACAGCAAACCCTTTTGTAGGTTACAGCTGCAACTCCCTTTTAAAACTAACACATGTAACACAGACAGAGCCTTCAGCCTGCAGGAAACAGGTTAGAAAATCATGGTGGGTAAGCCTAGTTTTCTACAGCTTTACTTTGTTCTTTACACTTGGACACAACTTCTGGCAATGCCTGCAGAGGAAGACTGACATCAGGGCTGAATTTGAGCCCACAGCTGAGCCAACTAAAGATAAATCCATTCCTAGTGCCCTCTGAAAGGATCCTGAGAGATCAGTTCTCTATGTAGCTGGTTGGAGGAGCAGAAATCTGCAGTCTTGTTTAAGCACCAGCAGCAGCTTTTGAATAGTGCAATTTGGTTTCCCCAGAATGCAAACAAATGATTTTACAGGGTAAAACAAGCCCTACTTCCAGGTGTAACAGAGGCTCCATTGTCCTCATCCAGGTCTAAAACCAGAAAAGCAAAGTGTAATTGCCATGAGTGTGGCAATGAGGAGAAGGTAGAGGAGAGTTTGTACTTTAAAATTAATGTGGCTGTTACAGTGAGCACCATTCCAACTGTTACTGTTTTACAAATTTTCTAAAATATGCAACAGAGGCATGAAAATTTGCAAGGCAGCAAAACTCGGCTGATATGGAGAGGAGACAATAATCCTCAAGTGATTTGGTAGATAAAACCATGCAGAACCACAAGCTAAATAACTTGCACACTTGGTAGCACCATATGGCACAGGCATGAACATCTCTTTTTACCACCATTGTATGTAGCGAATGTTTTAATGCTTGCAAAGATCTGACATTTGGCCTTCATATTGTGGATTCAGGCACAGAGCTTTTAAGACCTTGGAAAAACAGGCTTTCCCACCTGCAAGCTAAAGGACCCTACATTGCCAGGGAAAAGTGGCACCTGGTATCACCTACCAAAGCACATAATACAGATAATTACCTTGCACATCAATGCCAGGTGCAGCAGAATCAGAAACTGGAGGGAATACATACTTCAGTGCCACCATCTCAAAAGAACTCTGTGTTTGAACACATGCTGTCAGCTAGCTCATAACAGCAGATAATAAAACAGAACACCCATTAGCCATTAAAACATTCTGTTTCTTTCAAGAAAAAAAATCCAGTCTGAATTAAACAGAAACATGTAATTAAATACTTCACAAAACATAGTAGTTGCCAGGGGGAAAAAAAAGGAAACAAAACCCCTTGAGAAATCCACTCCATAAGAGTGGAACAAGATTTATAGCAATCTTGCTATAAAGATTTATTAATCCTATTGAATAGGATAATAATCCATAAGATTTATAGCAATCCTTCATATGAGACTGCACAGTCCAGGGTGCTCTCACAGAACAGGTTTCCATCTTTAATACTTTAAATAAAACTTCCAACTATGACCCAAAGATAGGGCTTGGTGCTACTGCCTCCTTTAATCTCCAGGCAAACAGCTCTCTTTCCTTTTCCTTCATATTTTCTTCAGTTAAATGGAACAAAATGATTCAGTATCATCCACTGTTACTGTAGGCATTAGGAATAGAATATTAACCCTGAAACTGATGCGGAACATGTTAAGTATACAAGCCACGGACTGGGAAAAAAAACCTCTGAATCCCAGAAGAGGCAGCCACTGCAGTTGTTGAAAATGGAGAATTTGCCAGAAGCAAGATGGGAGAGCAGAAATGAGAAGTCTGGTACCTACTTTCCCATATTAACATCCAAGGGTTACCCATAGGGAACGGAACCCATCTTCAAGGAACAAAGAAAATTTAAGACACAAAGTTTTGCAAATGTAACTCTCAAAGGTATAACAGAAGTTTAAAACAAAAATATTAAATTTTTTTAACCATTGAGGAAGAAATGTTTCCACAAATATACAGTGTTTTGGTTTCTTCTTCAACAAGGTTTTCATGGATACTGAGAGTCTTTTCTTAATCTAATTTTATTGTTCAATTAAAATTGTCAGTACAACCTGAAGGAACAAATCAGTGGAGATGATACAATAGCAGGTAGGAGCAACCGTGTATTACCAGCCTAATGTCTCCAGAAAAGGGAGCTGGCCTGGTTGAACCAGAAAATTGTTTGAGAAGAAAGACATGGTAGACAATGAATAGCAGAAGTACAAAAACACAGACTTATATAACTAAGGCATAAAAGAAGAAGGAAAAAAAAAAGGCACAGATCCTGCCATACTTTCTCCTTTCCGTTCTCCAGTGTAATGAAACTATGATGGTTCAAATGCTTAGCAAGAATGAAAAACATAATCACACTAAAAACTAAAAAGGGGGGAAGCCTAAATTATAATTAAGTACAGAACACCTATTTGGTTTTAGTAAGCTGCAGACACAATTGCTTGCAGATCATGGATGTACTTTGGCTTAAATATTTAGGCTCACCAGCAGCCTTGGAAAGTCTCTACAAACCATTAAGTTCACACAGCCTAAGCAGTAAAACAGAATCAATACTGTGCTCATTTTAGCAAAAGTGGAACAAAGGGACGAAGCAGGAAATGAAAGGCTTAACTGGAATCACCATTTGCCTCTTCCATTCCCTGTCTGTGTTTCAATTGCCAGTTAACAACATCTCTCCTGTTGATCATCACTCAGAGATTAATATGCCTGAAGACTTTGATTATTTCCACATATATCCAAGCTCACTGTATTTAGTTTGAAATCCAACCATTTTAATAAACACAACCTTTTTGCAAATCAAAGACAACAGGCAATATTTAAATTACTCTTACTATATTCCAAGCATGTATTGTTTCTGCTTCTGCCCACTCTAACATCCTGGAAGCAGCTTTTCTGTAAGTGAATTATTCATAACTATGATGCCCTCTGACAACAGGAGCATTGAAGTTACTGTCAGCAGCAGTTCTGGAATTGTTCTTTATGAAAATCAGAGCTTTCCCATGTTGTGCAATGGGGGAAAAGAAAAACGAAAAATATCCCAGATGGGAAAGATCAAGTGCAAAGAATGCAGTACAGGAAAGACTACAGCACAAGTAAGATTTAAAACATCCCTAATACAATAGATAATGTTCAGGCACTCAATCCATGTGTATCCTTATAAATAAACACATATCTTAAGAATGACAGCATAGCTCCCCATAGGATGTTATTTCTTAACATATACTCACATAAACTTCATTGTGATCAAAGCGCTTCTTCAGGTTATTGATGAAGGACTCCTCATTAAGTGGCTCTAAAAGAACCATATCTCCCACCCCTATCATGTCATCTAAAAGCGATGTCTTGACCTCCATTTTGGCCATTTTTTCCTGGGAAAAACAGAAGAAACAAGAATAAAACAAACAGCAAAGTTTAGCTCAAGGTTATTCTAATTATTCACAGGCATTATCTAGCAACACTACTTCAGGAATAAAAGTTAAAAGACCACTACATTAAAATTATGTTTCCAAGGAACATTCTCAAAGTCATTGCATCAACCCAGGTCGTCCACATTATTCCAAAATTTAACTTCTAATAGTCAACAATGCCTTCTAGTCCACTATATATTAAACATGAAACTCCTAGAAACAGGAATGAAGATTCCAGTGGGCATCACAACCAGAGTATTTGGATGACTTCAACACAATGTTCAAGTGCATGCAAATCTGTGTCTTATCAAAAGATTCATCAGGATCTCCAAACTAGGGTTTAAATTTGTCAATAACCCTAATCTGAATTTCTTTTTCACTCTTATTTGCATTTGTCCAACTCCGTCGATATTGAAATGGAAACCAACTCAGTGAACCCATTCAGAGACAAAAAAAACCACTATTTGATCTTAGTTCAGGAACCCTGGGCTCTAGAGTGCCTATATTCTGGTACGGTGCTGGCTACACGAAGCTACCAAATTACCTCATTTACTTGTAATTTTGTTGCTTGAGAGAACATTTTCAAGGGGCAGCAACAATCCAGCTGACAAGCAGAGACACTGCATAAGTATAACCAGAGCGGCAAAAGCCAGAAGCTGGGCTTGAACAGGGAACCAGGATCAAACAAAACAAAGTAAGCAAGTCTGATAAAGGAAGTCATTTAGACAATGAAGTCAAGGTCAGGCCAAAACTTGGCACTTATTTGATCCTCCCAGCCTTTTATCCCTCCAATCCAAACGCTGGAGATTACTGTGCTCCTCAAGAGCTCTGGGCACACAGTTACTGCTTTCAGCTTTCATAAGGAGACTGAAAAGCGGACAGATTCACAGCAGCAGCCAGCAAACAGGGAACCAGAGGTGAAAGAACAGCTTTGCTGCCCATACAAACCAAGGACCAGCTACTGCACAAAACAACAGCCCAACTTCATCAGTCAGCTGTCACCTCCCAGCTGCAGAATGCCATCAGGCTGTCCTTGGTCCCCCTGCCACTGCCACATATTTGTATTGTAAATATTTTTTCTTGTTTCCCAAAATGCCATTGAGCAGCTATTGCCTTATATAATCAGTGCTACCTTGCTGTAGTAGCTCTCCATCAGACGACTAATTTGAAACAAGTGATCTCTTTTACCTCTCTTTTCTGCCTGTAGCCACTACTTTACTAAAAGTTTTTAATGTTTTTCATTAGTCAGTGACATTTGAGGGATTTTAGATCAAGACTTAAGTCTTGCTTGATGTTTTTCCAAATTCAACGAAGAGAATCGCAGCTCCACAGGCAGCTAACAAAGCGAAACAAAAAGATCCCCAAAACCTGAACCAAGCCTGGGAATTACTAGAAATTCACATGGAAATGCAAAAACAGTGCTGAACTATGGTAACCAACCAAAGCTGAGTCAACTCTGCTAAACAAACAAAAGAGCATTTATTTTAAACAGAAACACTGGACAAATATTTTTGTAGAGAAAGATACTTCTATTCTTAAAAGTTCACCTCTCTGAATCACCAAAAAAATTTTAAACATTTGTAGAATCTTTTCAGAGGTATCACTTCAACTTCTGCATCCCATTAAGACAAATTCTTTAAACTACCAATCTTGTTTCAGTGACCTAATTACTTCCCATACATCAACTAATGCTCAAATAATTTTTGAAGGCTGAAAAAATAAAGCCCTTCGCAAGTATGGAATTTATTAAATAATGGGTTTGTGGCCAAATATATTTTTAAAAGCCAACACAAAATCCTAATAAGGGCAATTTAAACCTAAAATTTAAGTTCTAAGTACAATACCTCATTTACCATTGTGAAATTACATACCACCTACCACACTTCATGCATCACTGCTTGGGAATTTTAAGGGCAAGAGCAGCCAAACCCATTAAAAAATCCATGTATTCCCAAACTCAGTGGCATGTTTGGCAGAAGAGGTGCAGGAAGACACTGCATGTACTATTATAAGTTAGATCAAAAAGTTGTATATAGATATTGACTGATCAATATATTGGAAAAGTTCAATTTTATCATCAAAGGTTAATTTTCAGCTTAGTTTTTCCACAATCATTTACAGCATTCTATGATTTAAACCTTTTTCATTAACTTGCAAGTCAGAAAATGCTAGAAATCCAAATGATGAAAGAACTGAATAGGCTGAGATAAGTTATTTAACACTGATTGCTCAAAACCATTTCCAATAGGCTAGTCTTTGCAAAAATTCATTAAAGGTTACCTCCTACACTTCTGTACGATTCAAGAGTATTCTGCCATACCAGCACTGTTAGCCTTTGCTTTGGTGGAATCCAACTGTAATCCCTGCTCTGGTTTAGCTAACGAGGGAAAATCCAGCCTGTGGGACAGTTTGACTGTCGATCTGAGGTTAAAAGTGGGGGGGAAAGCACTGCTAAGAGAAACCAGCAATGTTTAAACATATAATCAATTAAATGGGACTTAATAACTGAAATTAATCTACTAGAAGAGTGTAGTAGAAGATCAATATAGAGCACTTTAAAAATACCAAATGGTATTTTTAGAAGTAGATTTATAAAATGTCAAAAATCAGCATACTACACAGAAAAAAAAATAATCAAACCCTTGCAACATTACATGGCTAAACATCAGAAAAAGCTCAGAAACGCAATCCAAATCCATGTCTGAGGATTTGCCATATACTCAAAGATGCCTTGCAGCTGTTAATATTTCCCATCAGCACTGCTGACAGCGAGCTCACCACAGTCTAGAGAGCAGTACATAAAAGCAAGGGGCTTATACTTTTGGATGTATTCACACACCTTTAAATGGATGAATGCTACTCAAGACCCATTTTCAAAAACCAGGTCTAGGAGAGGGATGGGACCAGAACCTGCTGCCAGCGCCTGAGAGATCAAGAGAATCAGATCCTTCCTTCAATATTTTCTGGTCTCACCCACCCTCCAACATTTCTGGTCTCACCCACTTAGCATTTGAGGCTTCTCCCAAATTTACCCTTCTTGTCCCTAAAGGAAAGATCAGCAGCATTTCAAAATATCTCTTTTTTCTGTAGGCAGTTGTCAAATTTATTCTTCCTCCCTTAGGTCTCATATCTAAGCCTTAAATTCAATGGAGTGAGAACATTTGCAACATGTTTCCATTCTCAGAAAACTTTTTTTAAAGTCGATTCAGTAATCCTTCACAGTTTGATCTGTTTTATGTCGGACAACATGCTTGGGAGGAAAAGTGCTGGACGGGCTATGTCTTTAAAATGCTTTTATCTACACACTCCCACACCACACAGAGCCTTTTAAAACACAGACTGTTGTATCCACTACCTGGGATTGCCACCCAGTCAGGCCGGTGGAATCTAAAACATTCTTGCCCCTCTCGGCCACAAGGACGGCAAATTAAAAATCACAGAATCCCACAGCCCCATATCATCGCCCATTCGGAAACAAGAGCTAATGAGAACTATAAATAGAAGAGGATACAGAGAATAGGCAAAACCCCCAAAGCCTTGTACAATTAAATGCACACATTCTCCACGGGGGAAATGAAGTAATGCCCTGTTATTGGCATACAGCACGTTACGGAATTGTCCAAGGTTTTCCACATCAGCCTCCAACAGCAGAGCAGCAACAATTGTCAGCAGCTTCCTACAGCTGTGCAGTCCTTAGCTCATACTTCAGAGTCTGGTGCGCTGGAACTATCACTGGTCTGCAGAGGTGGCTGGGTTTTTGGTGGGTTTTTTTTTTGTTTGTTTGTTTGTTTTTCCAGGCATTGTAGCAAGAGGACAATTTCCCTACCATTGAAACCAACACAGATGTACTCACATGTGATTCAAGCTCTGATTATTTAAACATAGAAAAACTAAATAAATTTTTTAAAATAATTTTAAAATAAATTTTTAAAACCAAGCCTTTGGTTTCACTATAACCAGCTCGCTGTAGAAGATAACCCTCCTTTTCTTTAATAAATCTTAACAGGGACAATGTGCAACATCAGTAATTCAATAGTGGAGCTCAAACTGATTTCATGTTCCAGGTCTGATCCTGAGCCCCTGTCAGGCTGTAATTATGCTTGCCCACCCCTTCCCTCTTTCTATGTCCGGGAGCAATCAGCCCACACAGGGTGGGGACATTGACAGGCCACTGCTGCAAAAAGCAGCCAGGGCATCAATGTCATTACTTGAACAAAACAAAACCAAAAGGGGTTGCAACCATCATCTCGTGCTGCTGCACATGACAAGCCTAAGTACCAATTTCACAAGAGGCAGGATTTAAATTTTATCCTGTCCTGCTGCCCAGCAAACCTTGTGTCTCAACAGCCTCTGACTGATGCCCCAAAGGTGCATTTGGGGGTGTTTCATTGGAAACACCCTGTGCTGCTTCACCAGGCAAACTGAGGCAGCCTCTGCAGCTGAACTGTTACAATGCCCTTTTCACTCTGAGCTACATTTCCCGACATTAGCATGTGTGAAAAAACGTCGCCACCATCCAGAGGAAAGCCTTGCTTTCCCTCCAGACCCCTCCCATCTGCCGCCTGGCCACGCTCTGCCAGCAGCACCTGCGCCCTCCTTCCCAGCTGTGACTGCTCTCAATTGTTGCTGTGACACATCCGTGTCCTGTGGAAAAGAGCATGCAGAAAACAGCTCCATGTTGCAGCCCACTATCTTTCCCTGCTAGAAAACGGACTTGAGGAACGTGACAGACAAATTGCGGGAAGGAATGTTAATGAACATCGAAGCATCAGTTAAAGCACTCAAAGAACTAAAATGCCTCCTCTGACTCTCCATCTTTCCTTTTGGTTTCGCCAGTGTCTGAATAGCTTCTGAATTCCTTTCTTTCTCGCAGTCCTACTGAACAAATCAGTGTTTACCAAACTGGAAAAGTTTGTAATTCAGAGCTTTTAAATTAGCTAATGTTTCTCGCATCTTACCTACCAAGCCAAAGCGGTTATTGAAGCCTTGTGCAACCTCTCTGAAATTTCCGTGGGCACTGAACACACTACACACGTGTACCGGATTCCTTGAGCACTTAACGACAAACAGCTCTGGCGAATTACAAAAGTAAAATGCGGCATTACGGGGTGCATTTGTACCGGGACCGCAGGAATGTTTGCATTCAGCATCAGCTAAATGGGAACAGCCCTTCAGCAACATCAGATTAGGGCAGTTTCGCACCAGTGACTGCAATTTAGATGACAGAAGATCTGACCAGAGAATTCCACAGGAGAAACGAATGCTCCGCTGGCCTCTGCTACCATTCAGATAATGCTACACATTTACCTAAAGATTGGGTAATTTTCAAGACTTAGGCCACTTAAGATACTGTTGAACAAACAGCTGCAACCACGTGAGGCAATATCATCTTTTAACAGTTTAACAATGGAGACTTAACTGCAGTTTAGAAAAACTGATACTGTGATAATCAGTACATTAGGACATGCAGAAATGTTTGCTGAGACATCATCTCCTCCTGACATAAACAGTAGATGAAATTTTCTCGATTAACAGGACTCAGGTTCTTTATAAATGCAGAAGTGAAAGGTTTGGTTGTTGCTGAAGTTCTTTGGGGCTTGTTGGAGGGTACTGGCGTTTTTGTTTTGGCGTGGGGGTGGGGTGTTTTCTCTTTTATTTTGACATCAACTCGGTTACAACCCACACTAAGCAGTAATCTCCCCTAAAGTGGGAGAGATGCCTCTCTCATGCTGTTCATGTTATGATGAGACTATGAACAACTCTGGTATCACTGAAAAGGTGCGCAGTACCTTACCACAAAACCAAATTCACATGAGCCATGTATACAGAAGACACAGCTTTGCTCTCTTTCTCTTCCAAAAAAAAAAAAAAAAAACAAACAAACNAAAATGAGAATAGAAAAAAAAAAACAAACAAAAAACAAAACACCCCAAACCAAAAAAAAAACCCACCACACCTAATTCAGCAGCCTGAGGGGGCTGTGTTTGCTTTTCTCTAAGGCTACTTTCTGGGGTTTTTTTTTTCCCAGTAGTTTGAATAACATTAGCATGGATATTACCTGCTCTATGAGACAATGGGGTATATCAATTCTATTATTCCTACTTTACAGTCCCAGCAGTACATGTCTTCAAATTACTTCTGATAATTACTTTGCAACCACAACACAATAACTGCCACCAGTAATCACACTCTGGGGTTGATCTATTTCCTAAGTCAACTTTCTGCCTTGCTCTAACTCATCTGGGTCAGCCAGTCACACCAGGTTTTGGGGAAAACATTTGGGTCTTTCAATGTTGCTAAGGCACTCTTCTTTAGCAGCTGTGAAAATACAGCCAAAATATGTCTGCTACTCCATTTTTACCCTGCAAATGTTTCTTTACATTTTGGATTATATTGAGAGGCTTCAAAGAATATAGGTGTGAAACGGCCTTTTCTGTAAGTGGTTGTTCTGGAGTCCTGTTCTTTTTTTTTTTTTTTCTTTCTTTCTTTAATTAGTTTAATGGGGAAAACACCTTGGGTGTTTTCAATGCATCTAGAAATAGGTTTTCACTACCAAGGCTATTTACAGTCCAAAATTCTGGTAAAATTCCCACTGAGTTCAGCAGAAATAAGATCCGTGGTGGTTTCTTATATTTAGGCTTCTCTTAGTCATTGCCTAGCCACAGAGTTTTATAATCATTCCAGGTCCACATCTACAGAAAGGGATAAAGTATTCAGTAACAAAGGAGGTCCAATTTTGGCACATACACCTTGCTAACATTTCCTTGAAGATTTTTCAAAATAAGGAACAAAATGTGACTGCAAAGCCAAAAGTTGTCAAAGGTCCTGCCTTCTCCCCCTAAACCAAAGACTAGATTTCAGACTGACAGTGTTCTCCAGATAACACAGCTTTTAAAAAGTTGTCAGTACAGTATATGGACACATAGAAAATACTCTAATTCGTTCAGAAAAAAAAGAAAAAATCTTTTACTACTGGATAGCCAAACTCCACGAAGCAGTGGATGCCCTTTTAAACAGATTATCTTCATCTTTCAAGCTGCCGCTTAAAGTTTTCTGCCAATTTTGGGGGATTCTGCCCAATCCAAAGGTTACATTTGCAGAACAGGAGCACAAAAAACAAGGTAGTGTTTATTTATATTAGGGGATCTTCTTTGTTTGCTGTGTGTCACACACCAGTATCTTGCCATGGCTCCAGAGCTTGGGTTCAAAAGAGCTCTCAGTAGCAGACCCCCCCAAAACACTTTTACAAACAATCAGTCCTAACAAAGCCAAATCACTTCTTTCAACTGAGGTTTCAGTCCCCCAGGAGCAATCCAGCAATCAGCTGTAATTGAGATCTTTGACTAAAAGAGGATTTTAACCTTCTATTCCACACAAGCACATGGGCAGAAAGCAAGCCCTGCTTTCCTGAAGTCGGCACGGGAGCCACACATCTCTGATGCAGGCAAAAGAACTGCTCATGGTGGAGCACCTGGAGTGAGCACCAATTTACATCGTTCTGGGTCAGCATACTAAGAGATGCCCACTAAGAGATGTCCCAATACTACAGGGTTAAAATACCAGAGCGCACACTAATCTTCTGCTCAAGCACTTTGTTGCCTGTTAGGCAGTGGGTGACATCCCTGAAGATATGCAGAAAACGAAATAACAGGCCAGGTAACACCACAGCTTCGCTCAGCTGCCAACAGCCGAAGGAAAAGTGGCCACAGAAAATCGTCACAGCAGTCACTGAACCAGGCCGAAGACCGGTCACAAATGAACACAAACCTAATCAGGAGCTTCAGGAAATCCAGATCCCAGAAGAGGCATTGGTACCTGTACTTAACCAGCACCAATTACTGAGCTATCCTAACGCCTCGAGCAGTTGGCATTCACAGGTTTCCAGTTTCCAGGAACCCATATCATCTTCCAAGCAGTACAAGTCTTGGTAAAGCAAAAATTGCCCTGTCCTTTTCTATTTAAAACAGGAGGAAAACAAGTCACCAAATACCACCCCAAAGATCTTGTTCCAGCCCATTGCAATTTCCCCTCCTGAAAACCTTACTGACAGAGTCCTTAAAATCTTTGTAAATAAACATTGGAATGTTTCTAGCCTAGTATTTTATGAAAATAAGACAAATCATGCCAGCTGTACACCTCTTGGTCTACGCATCTAGTCTCTCAGGCACATCTAATGTTGAATTTCATTCAAAAGGACAGAGTAAAGGACAACAGAACAGCTGATTTTGAACACAAAAGCAGGCAGCAGAGGAGATCTGAGCATAATCATTCCATCAGAGACATGGGTTGTGAGGAGAACAAACCCATTATTAAGTACCACAGAGCAGAAAAATTGCTCTGCAAAATTCCCTAGCTGCAGAAAAAGCTTCAAGTGGAAATTATTACTTCTTTGCAAGTCAATCCATCACAAGAGAAAAACCTGCAGGAAGTCAGACTCAACTAGTCCCACTTCTCCCAGGAGTAGCTGCCAAGGTAAAACAGTAGAGCAAGGTTTCACCCTACCACTTGCCATCATGTCTATTCTGCACATCAATTTCTGTCCAGCAAGACACTGCTATTTTTTAACAAGGGTATAGAATAACTGAATTTGGATGCAAGGATTGCGGGAGGAGGAAGCATTATTTGCCCAAACCTAAGATAAAAATACAATCTAAGGGAAGAGAAAGCAAGGCTTAAATAAATTACATTTACTTAGACAGGTTTGCTTGTCTCAAGAAGTTGACCTATATGCACACAGTTTTGTCATTTTCATCCTGCACAATAATTTTCAGACAGACACCTGAAATTAGAGAATAAAAGTCATCAGTTTCTAAATCAAGGTAGCTCCAGCTCTTCCTGCGCATTGTATCAAGAGATATTTCAGACAATGAGAGTGGCTCATTTCAACACATGGTAATCACTCTTATCCAGATGTCCACGAAGTTGAAAGCCAGCAGACGGTGTTTTTATTAACAACTAGCATGATAAACAGAGATTTTTCCAAATAAAATATAACACTTCACAGATTTAGAGAGGGACACCTTCTGAAAATATCAATAGAAAGCAACTCCCTTCCACAGACAGAAAACAACCGATCCTACGGCAGGCAAACTCAGCACACACTCAGTTTCCCCGAAGCTTCCCCTCGCCGTGTTTCAGTGAGAACTGTCATCTGGCAGGCTTTAGGAATCAGTAAATTCTATTCACAAGAGATACAGGCAAGCTCCTCGTGTTCCAGAAATCTGTTACAAGGCGCAAAGAGATCCAGCTCTACCCCTGCTTGCCAAAAGATTTTCCAGGGTTTCTCCTGGAGTGAACTTTGTTTCAACACTCTTTGATCACTGAAGGTAATCTCCTGAGCCCTTTTAACTCCGGTAGCCTGATGGCCTGTGAGTGATCAATGGCAATTGTAGCTGTATCAGCTCTGCTCAGCCTGGTGCCAAACCCACCGCATCCTACAGCCACAGCTTCTACACTGCTCTGCTCCACAGTGCCATTCTCCAGCCTTCTCCATGAGAAACAGTCCTTATGCAGACTAAGACTATTTATTCAAGACTAAATTTGCCCCTGATCAGCTAATATCCACTTCTTGCTTTTGCTAATGCCACTGGGGTTTGGTTTTGTTTTTAAATTTAAATGCACTTTCTCCCTTACAGGGAAGTATTGACAGAGGTTCATTTCAATGGACTTCATTCCATATAATGTATAGCCAGTATTATCTACTTCACTCTCAGAGGCTTTTCCATCCCCCTTGACCATTCCAATCACCCTTTTCTGCTCCCTCTCCTATTTGAGCCCATCTTGGCCTAGCAGGGTTAAAACTAGGCTGTACAGAGTATTCATGGTACATCATGGCAGCAATATTTCCTCATCACTACCAGGAATATTCCTTCATAGAGAGAGGGATTCATTTTCACCCCCTCCACGATTCCTTTTCTGTCTCCAAAGGTTCACAGGGAATTAGCACTTCCCTAGCTTATTCTGCACAACAAACCTCTAGTGATCCATCAGTCACAGACCTACTCACACACATAAAAGTTAGGAAGGGTCTCCAGACACTCAAACAAGCATGTGTTTATCTTGTGGGCTTAATTATTCTCAAAAATAATCTGCCTTTTAACCTCTACCACCTTTCTCCAAGCCTCTCTTGATGAGCAGCTGTTATTTTTGCTGGAAATTAGACATCCCAGGTATCGCTTCTTTCACATCAGTAGGTATGAGCTCTGCTAGAAAAAGCTTTCTCAGCCCTCAAACATGAAGCTCTAGCCAAGCTATTAAGTGAACAGTGACCTGGTTCCCAGAGACCCAGAAAAAATGCCACCTCTTCATTTCTTCACCAGTGTCTATGTCAAGTTCTTTATTTGCTTCCATGGAGGAACAGCGGAGAGGATCAACAGCAACTAACTCCCTTTGACAGTTCTCCTAAAAGCAGGGCTGACTTCTCACTACAGTGCCATTCACAGAGTCTTTATACAATAAGGACTTTAAGGATACCTCTGATCTAAAAGGATACCCTTAATTGTGCTTCCAGTTATTTAAACACAAACCATTAAAATACGGAGTAAGTGTAACTTCCTTTGCTTGTGCTTTCCAAGACACAGAATTCAATGTTCCATCACCCAGCAGTTTCCTCATTTCTGAGGTGCAGGTTCTCCAAGGTTACTGGCAAGGATTTAAGCACAGTATCAGGACACTGCATATGCTCCATTGTGCATAAAAACTGGTGGTTATCTTAAGAGACAGTCTTTCCAGAGATCTTCAAATACCAGTACACTCCGGTAGACAAAAGGAGAAGAGACTCCATAAAGAAAATGCATATAAAAGAGTATAAACTTTTCAGGATGTGATGAAACATTTCAGGATGTCATGGCTCGCTACCCGTTTTTCTTTCCATTATAGAAAAGCCTACAGTTTAACTATTCTTACTTGTAATTTTATATTTGTATTCTTATTGCAGTTCAAAGTAGCACTTTAGAGTGTACAAACTATAAAAATTATATCATAATAGAGAAAAGAAGCAAGCAGTAAGAGAGCTCACATACAAGGCATATCTGTGGGCCTAGGAAACTTGTACCAGTGCTGACAAGGCTGTAGTCACAGACTTTTAAAAACAGGTTTCTACTTAGAGTAAGAAAAAATGAGTCTTTCCTTGCTGCCTCCTTTTAGAAAATAAAGAAATTTGCAACAAGCACTTCTGAAAGTATAACACCCACCAACTCTTCTGTTACTCAGCACCCATTCTTCACAAGGATCTCTTCTTTTTCTCCTTGATATATGCTCTTACTTTCCTCCTGCTGTCTTTTACTCTCATGGTCCTTCTGCCCAATAACATAAAGATTTTTGCTCATATAAGACCCTTGGAAGGACTGCTGCCTCTCCAAGACAGGGAGAGCAAGGAAAAGTTTACTAGTACACCCACCCTGAAGAAGCAATTCCAAGGCAGCACTTCACAAAGCCAGAGACAAGGCAATTACCTAAGCCCAAGATACACCCACTCCCCACCCCTGCAAAGGAAAGAAAATCTTTGTCACAGTAAACATTTCTCGCTCTTACTCCTTGGGACTCTGGATATTTGGATTCCTTCTCTTGAGCCTTCAGCTTGTTTGCTGAAGTGTTAAATCTGGTCACTTAGGCCGGAGACCACCTCTTGATTGTTTACCTCCCATAAGCTGGAGCGCTGGAAAAAGATGTTGTTCTTTCCTCTGGGGTCCCTTACTCCTGCTTTACTGTCTGCATAGAAGAATTCCCCAACCAGTTCACATCTGGAAAGGGGACTTGATAATTCTTCACCCCTGACACTGTATTTTTAAGCACTAGTCTTTCTCACTGAAACTCTCTCATCACCGCAGTGACTTCCCTATCAGACTTTAAATATATATCAAGAAATTGATACAAGTTTACTTGGCGATTACCAAATAGGAAATTTCCCAGTAAAATGGAGCTGTGAGAGGCAAAAAGATTAACTTTCTGTACAGTTTTCTCTAAAAGCTATGCCACTATGAGGAAACAAAAAATAAAAAACAAAAACAAAAAAAAATCCTGGCCTCCACACTGTTTAGAACCAAAATCTGGAGTAATACACACCACAAGACCAAAGCTGTCCCAAACCACAAGCAAACTGGGGTACAACTGGAAAGGATGAATGTTTTGAGACTAATGCTCAAACACACCGGGAAAGATTCACAAAAAGACCCTTGTTGCAGTTCCAGTATCCTCTTTAACAGATACTTCACAGCATATGACAAAGAGTTGCAGAGATTTCCACTATCCCATCAGCACAAAATTGAAATGTTTAACTTTTGGGAGGGTTGTGGGTTTTGGGGCTTTTTTTTTTCATTCTGGGAACTGTAAAACAGAAGAAAATTAATGTTATTCTTTACTGTTTCTTTATGACAAAGCATGCCTTGATGTTAGCTTATACACCAGAAATCAAGCTCTGGTTTCCTTCTTTTTTGGAGGATATGAATGGAGAGGTTACATAAGGGTGTAACAAGAGCTGTTACTTCCTTTCCCAGTTGAAGAGAAAAAGCTGTAGATCAAGTTACAGACTCCAGGGCTGGTCATTGCTACTTCAATATTCCCAAAATTTTGGCCAGTAATCCCACAACAAACAGAAGAGGCTGCTTAGAAGGCACTGAGAATGTAATAGACTAACAACACAGCTATAAGGAGGGAAATACCCTTTATTTTTGTCTTTCATCAAATTCAGGAAATTCCCCAAGCTTGATGCATACAGTCACTCAACTCACCACTTTCCATTTCAGTTTGCTGTTCATTAGTACAGTAAAAAAACATGAATGGAATATAGGATAAGATTTATAGGACAGTCCAGTATATGAGCTGTGCTAAATAAGCTCAGCTCAGCTCAGTCTGGAAGGGCACTGAACTTTGGTGGGTATGTCAGCATTTGTCCCAGCTCTGACCACACAAGGCAAATGAGAAGAGGAAAGAGTGTCCAGCTTGGCCTACATCAGAACTAAGCTTTTCTCCAAACCGTCCCACTGGCACTTTCTCCACCTTCCTCTCCAATTCCCAAGCCGCTGCTACTACTGCTGCCGAAGGAAGATGAGATCAGGCTCCAACATGAGGAATTTCTGTTCCCACAGAGCTCAGGGAAACCAGATGATCTCAGAGAATCATGTGAAGCAAGTCCCTGACACTTCCATGAGGCAGAGTATCTCCAGGATGTTGCCAGAAGTTTCTTAAGAGTGCACAGTGGGAAAAATTAATGGCTTTGCTTATGTTTCCAATTGCTCTCTCCCACTTCCTCTCCTCGTTTGCCAGATTTTATTTTCCCTTCCCCCAGAAGCACTAGTAGGCTTGCAATGTACATTTGCCCTTCTAAAGGCAAACTACATCAAGTCTTGCACAATGCTTGAAAGGGCCAACATAACAGAGCTAAACTACCAGCCCCTGGCATCATTTCCACAGAGTTCCCACAGGTTTGATTTAACAAAGTCTCTTAGCAAAGGAAAAAAAGTAAAAAGGCAAGGTTCTGTGATTTAAGATGCTTTCATGAAGTCCTTTCACCTCCACTTTGCTGAGTACTCAATCTGTCCGTGGTGCTCATAAGGAGTCAAAAGCCTTTTAGATATCCAACACCACATACGTGTTTCAGAAACATCCTAAGAATAGGGAGGAACTTGTGGCAACCTAACACGCCAGTAACTGCTACAAGCCAACATAAGCAGTGACCACTTTATGCTGCCTTGGGAAGAATGGGAATGCTCCAACCCTTACACCTTCACACAAAATTAAGCCAGAGGCAGCCCGTTGCGTTAAGCACTAAATTGAAGACATTTTTAAACCCAGGCCTGGGACAACTGGAAAAAAAAAAAAAAAAGCACATAAGAAGAATGTCGTTACCTTTCATATGTTTAAAAGCAGCCAAGGACTGAACTTTACTTTAACAGATGGGTCAGACTATTTCTGTTCTCTAACACTGCACACTTTTGGGGAAAGCCTTGTTTTTGAGACGGGGCTTGACAAAGTGATGATTCATCCAGGGAAGGATGGGCAGCTTGTTGCCAGCCTTAATGCACAATTAACAATAGAACAGACAGATATGGAAGGCTCATGATTCGACACAAAAATCGCAAAGTCAGGAGTTTTACCTGACCTTTACGCCAGTGGTCATTTCCAATCTCGAGATATCTTAAATAGTTTATCTGGCATAAATTTTAAGCTTTTATTTCGTTACTGTTGCATTTGTCCCTTAGAATAGTGGTCCTGACTTAATACACAGCAACTGATTTAACGACATGGTCTGAAATTTCAAAGCTTTAAATTTAAATCGAAAAAGCAAACAGCCCGTGTGGGAACGGACGCGTGAGCACAGAGGTGCCGTGGGCAAGGCAAGAGAGGACCGGACCACTCCGTGACTGCATCGCCAGCCCCACTCCCTAGGGCTCTGCTAGGAAGGCCATTGTTTTCCAGCGGGGAGTCTGGCCACGCCGAGGAACAAAGGGATGCCCTTCCCAAAACAGCGGCAGCAGATGTCCCACACTGAATCCCAACAGCCTCCGTGGGCGCACACAGGCGGGTCTTCCTTGGGAGGCTCAGGAAAGTTCTCTGGGACAATGACCCTGCCCTGGAAAGCCCTTCCTCAAGTCTCCTCTCCGAGTGTTACCCGACAGCAGAATCCATCATCCTGCTCCAAGTTACTACCAGCACTCTTCCCACGGTTCCCCCGAGCCCCACAGCCGAGCCTGTTCTTTCGAATTCAGCTAAGCCGCGCACACGGCAATTATTTTAGACAAGAAGAAACAGATGCCACGCTTTCATCCCTGAAGAGCACGCACACACACACTCATATTTGAGTGAGCGAGCCCCGGACCGTCCCTGCGTGTGTGTGCATCGTGTTCATACCTAAATGAAGCTGTCCCAACCCCGCTGCCATCCACCAGAGCTTAACGCCGGACACGGGCACGCAGAGCGTCCCGAAGCCGCAGTTTTGCGCGGCTTTTGCTCCGCGGGCTCCGCAGTTTTGCGCCCAAGAGGCGCCGGGGCTGCCGACCTCGGCACCCGCACCCACCCAGCTCCGCCGCCCCCTCCTCACAGGAGAACCGAGCCGCCACACCGCCGACCCCCATCCCTTTCCCCATCCCTTTCCCCTCCCCGCGCCGCGTCCCGCGCGG
>VWZN01020612.1:573820-606764 GCA_013396955.1 Regulus satrapa | reverse complement strand
ACTGTACCCAGCCCCGGGACTGTACCGAGCCCCGTGCGGAGTTCGGGCTGCACCCAGCCCCGGGACAGTGCCGAGCCCCGGGACAGTACCGAGCCCCGGGGCAGTACCGAGCTCCGGGCTGCACCGAGCCCCGTGCGGGGTCCGGGCTGCACCCAGCCCCGGGACAGTACCGAGCCCCGGGACTGTACCGAGCCCTAGGACTGTACCCAGCCCCGGGACTGTACCGAGCCCCGTGCGGAGTTCGGGCTGCACCCAGCCCCGGGACTGTGCCGAGCCCCGGGACAGTACCGAGCCCCGGGACTGTACCGAGCTCCGGGCTGCACTGAGCCCCGTGCGGGGTCCGGGCTGCACACAGCCCCGGGCTGCACCCGGTCNCCGGGCTGCACCGAGCCCCGTGCGGGGTCCGGGCTGCACCCAGCCCCGGGCTGCACCCACCCCCAGAGTTGCACCGAACCCCGCATTGCACCGACCTCCCGCGACCCCCGAGCCGCCGCCTTCCTCACCTGGTCTCCCGCGCTTCAGACCCGCCTGCTCGCGGGAGTTCTCCAGTTCATTACTTTCACCCTCAACTTAAGCCGTCAAAAACTAAGCAAAAAGATAAATTGGCCTGTTTTGGTGTGAAACCCAACATCTCCNATCCCTTTCCCCATCCCTTTCCCCTCCCCGCGCCGCGTCCCGCGCGGTCTGCCCGCTGCGGCGGAACAAAGGGAGCCGTGCGGCCCGGGGAGTCCCGGGGGAGCTGTACCTCTGCCGCCCAAGGGCGCTGCCCGCCGTGCCGCCACCGCCCGCCGCCTCCCGCCCCGAGCCNGCTGCACCGAGCCCCGGGACAGTACCGAGCCCCGGGCTGCACCGAGCCCCGGGACAGTACCGAGCCCCGGGCTGCACCGAGCCCCGGGACAGTACCGAGCCCCGGGCTGCACCGAGCCCCGGGACAGTACCGAGCCCCGGGCTGCACCGAGCCCCGGGACAGTACCGAGCCCCGGGCTGCACCGAGCCCCGGGACAGTACCGAGCCCCGGGCTGCACCGAGCCCCGGGACAGTACCGAGCCCCGGGCTGCACCGAGCCCCGGGACAGTACCGAGCCCCGGGCTGCACCGAGCCCCGGGACAGTACCGAGCCCCGGGCTGCACCGAGCCCCGGGACAGTACCGAGCCCCGGGCTGCACCGAGCCCCGGGACAGTACCGAGCCCCGGGCTGCACCGAGCCCCGGGACAGTACCGAGCCCCGGGCTGCACCGAGCCCCGGGACAGTACCGAGCCCCGGGCTGCACCGAGCCCCGGGACAGTACCGAGCCCCGGGCTGCACCGAGCCCCGGGACAGTACCGAGCCCCGGGCTGCACCGAGCCCCGGGACAGTACCGAGCCCCGGGCTGCACCGAGCCCCGTGCGGGGTCCGGGCTGCACCCAGCCCCGGGCTGCACCCACCCCCAGAGTTGCACCGAACCCCGCATTGCACCGACCTCCCGCGACCCCCGAGCCGCCGCCTTCCTCACCTGGTCTCCCGCGCTTCAGACCCGCCTGCTCGCGGGAGTTCTCCAGTTCATTACTTTCACCCTCAACTTAAGCCGTCAAAAAGTAAGCAAAAAGATAAATTGGCCTGTTTTGGTGTGAAACCCAACATCTCCCACTCAGTTTCTGCAAATGTTTTTCAGTATTTCCTCAACTAATGGAGTATTTACAGCAAGCTTTGACATAACTTAGCTTATCTGCTCAATCCTGCCCCTGATAAGCGCAGGAGCCATCAACAATGGAGAGCGACTGCCCCATTGTGTGAAAAGGGGGAGGAGGGGGAGAAGAAAAAGTCCTAAAGGGCTTTTCAGGGACTGAGGGCAAGGAACGGAGGTTTCTCCCCACCCCCGTGAAAACTCCTCATTCAGACAAGATGGAGAATGTAGGTCTCTACATTACACTGACACACTTCCTGGCGAAATACCCCGTGTGAAAAGTTTCATTGCTTGTGCTTTTTCCCAACGAAACCAATTAGCATATTTTGTTACTTTCTCATGTTTGCAAGCAGGCTTTCCCCAAGCTGGGTTGTTTTTAAACAGCAATAAGCTTCCATTCAACCCCAAGCTAAACATGCATTTGCTAGATAACAGTGAGAAGAGGACCTGAACTGCAGATACACAACCAGAACTCTTTAGTATGTGGAAGAAATCCAGCTTATATCACGAAATTCAGTGAGATCAGAACCACACAGTGAAGATGCAAAATGCATTCTAAAACCCTCATTAAAACACTTCCAATATTTCAAAGTCAATATTACATTTTCAGATACATATCTCCTTGGTAGTCCTCTGTTTATAGAAAGAGAACATGTTCTCACACAATTTTCAAATCTGCAACTGTAGAAGTGTTGGAGACAGCTCTCGGGATGAATCCTAGGAACTAGAGCCTTGAAGCCCTGCTGATTCATGGACTCATCACTATTTTATTATTTTCAGCACAGACGCTTAGATCCTAAGATTTGTCTTGCCCTTAATTTTTTATATCTGTTAAATTAATTACTGCTTTTATTAGAAGTGGTCAGAAACTATTTCAACAAAATAGTTTTCCTGCTGAAGAACCAAGGGCTTGGTCCACACTCAGTTGTATGGAAACAGTGGCAGCCTGATGCAGGTATTTTCAGGAGAATAATTTGAAATTTGAAAGAGGTACAAGCAAGAATCAATCCTGAGCTGCACTGTGACCCTCTCTTTTCACTTTTTTCTCACTTCAGGTAAGTTCTTTTCTCATGACTCAACTTACTTTCTGGGAGATAGTTATTGCATTATTTCCCAAATAACAAAGGAAAATAATCATCATCATCATCATCATCATCATCATGAAACAATTTCCTTTTACTCCAAATCTCAATGAAAACTAAATTCAAGTTTCAGTAAGGAAAGCAACTACTTTCCAGTCAATACTATTTATCCACAACACAGACCATCAAGGAACATCCCAAGCCAGTGACTGCAAGCATTCACCGAGAAAGTATATATTTCAACTTAACACATTAAAATTGTCATAAACCATCACCATGGCATTGAAATACAAAATATTTTACCTCAGAGGTTAAAATTCTCCATTTGATCCAAAGAGAAGGATCACAGGGGAATAAAGCAGGGCAGCTTTCCTTCCATGATCCTACCACAGTGCTTCAAAAGGGCTAACACTAGCTGTGCACTCTTCATGCCCATTTAATCTTTAGAGTCTTGTAAATAGAACTTCCATCCATGACTGCTGGTGATATTTGGTAGCATTTACAACACAGATGATATTAATATTATTATACTATATAATAATAGAATATAATATATTTGTGAAGCTGCCCTGTTCTCCAGGAAACAAAAATTATCCAGAGTTTTTCCCAGCCTTCCAGTACTCCATTCCCCTCCTTGTTTCAGGTTTGTGTGAAAGATATCTCATTATCCATCCTTATTCTGAGGCAATTTTTCAATTTTATTATAAAGTGTGAATTAGCAGCCTGCCACTATATCTTGCATTCTTTGCTTTGTAGAGCAAGCAAAGAAAGAAACATAGGTCCCCAAACCTGTGTTCTTTCCCTAAAACAAGTTAGTACAATGCAGTAGCAATTAAATCTAGAATACTTTTCATTTTACTACATCTACTGGACTACATAATTACCACTGAAACAATCTGCAGTAAATAATAGTAATAATAAAATCTAAAATATACTAAAAGATATGTCTGGTCACAGATGATCTTTTAGACACCAAGAGTTATTTTCTGTAAGATACGGCTCATTTCTCGTAGCCAAACAGTATATCCTGGGCCAGGTAAAAAATATAGGATAATCAGTATTCAGCACAGATTCAGGTCTTGCTCAAACACAAGGTATAACCTGGAGGATATTTAAGGGGAATTTCCAACTACTCGGTCATTAAATATGCTTCTTTAGCATACAGATGTCACCCCGAAGGGGCATAGGCAGAGGCTTTGCTCACCAACAGACTGCAGCCATTTCAGAGAAGAATCTTAATGGTGTATATGTCTGCATCCCTTTACTGCAGGTCCTGCATCACAATTTGCCAAAAGCTGTGACAGACATCCATGTACATCAGATCAGTTTAAGAGCTGCTTATTTACAAATTACCTTCCATTATTTCTCTTCCTTTTTCTGGGTGCTTCTTGATTGCAGCCTTTAAGTCTACAGCTTCACAAGGTGAGAAGCTGGGTACAAAACCCACTGTGAAACTGGCTGCTGCTGGCTGGAAGGGCCAAACCGTGGAGATTTAGGGTATGGTTTAGCCTGACAAAGCATGAATCCAACACTCAACAACCCTTGGGGTGGCCTCTGACAGTCCCTGGCAATCAGAAGAGCACTTGTCAGTGTCTGGAAGTACCTCCCAACCAACTTAACCAGGAAGAGAGGCAAAGAACACCTGACCCAGCCACTTCAGAAAGCAAAACTACTGTGAGCTGGAATTTGCACAGCCTGTCAGGATTTGCAGCAAGGCAGCAGAGGAATCTAGTCCCAGATCATGGTGCTAGGATGAGGATAGCTCACCGGAAATACAGAGACACCCGATGGTATCAATTAAAACTGGATGGGACGTTTCTCAAATGCATTGAATTGGTTGAACCATGTATTTGAATACCAGAATTAACAAATCAGTACTTAAGACAGGTATTATTATTTATAACTTAAAATTAGTTTGCAATAGCTAAAAAGAAAAGAAAAATATATCAAACATTGTTTTTCTTAATCTTTCTTTCATACAGAAGGATATTTACTGATCTTCTTATTACTTACTTATTATTACTTACTTACTGATATTATTATTTCATATTTCTTTGGATATGCAATTTTCATGTATGGAGAGATTAACTAGGAAAGATCAAGTTTTTTCCTATTTATAAAAGAAGACATTGAGTCAGCAAGAATAATTCAATCAAAAAATCATAAATACAGCATTTCCTTGACAGACTGGGTTAGATGTCCATGTTTCTAATCCCATTCTTAGCTACAAGAGCATGCTTAGCCATTTTTCCTATACTCAGTGAGAAAAATCTGCCTGTTCATAAAATGTGGCAGCTATACCTCTGTTTTAAGTGTACCAGGAGTTGTGGGAATATACTTTACAGCAGTTAGAATACTTTTGTGTTTCTGGAAAAAAAAAAACGAACAAACCCAGTACTCATAACACAACAGAAAATTTTCCTCTAAGACTGAGCAGGAGATTTAACAATAAGTCTCTGGCTTCTTTGTAATGGAAAATGGCCACAGGTTTGAGCTCTGGCTCTGCACAAGTGAATGATTCCACAAACAAGCTGACAGTGATCCAGAGAATTCCAGGTTTGAGACTAAAAAATCCAGAAGGATGAGCACAGCTCATCCTTCACCCACCTGTGGCAAATTAAACTGCACACAATTAGGGAAACAAGCAGTGGCTCTGTACAGCCCCTCGCTGACATGCTCCTTTCCGTGTTTGGAAAGCATCACTTCAGTCAGTACTGAGACAGAGCATCTGCCTTCCCTGAGATGGATCTTATACAGGATTTGCATTTCCACCTGTCCAAACACTGTCAACTTTCCATTTTGCCAAGGAGGGACTTTGGATTTTTGTCCAGAGGCAGAAATATGCCTCCAGTTAGCAGGGTATTTTTCTCATGTGCAACAAAGACCTGGGTAAGACAGCTTGAAGGACTAGACCTAGAACTGAGGAGAAGAGGTTTTACAGGGGGAGATTTTACCTTGTGTGTTAGGATTAAGCACAGGATCTGAGAAGCAGTGTTCCCTTAGTAATTCTGCTTTTCAGTTCAAGAGTAAGTATACCCAGTAAAATTAAGAAAAACACACACAAAAAAGTATTACAAACACGAAAGCGGCAATAACCTTCTGAACTGCCATCTTGCTAATTCTGCAAACTTGGAACACGTTTCAAGAGTTCAAGAAAGAGTCTGATCAGATGGATGAATTGAAATTGCAGACTTCCTAAGTAATATTTCCGCACTCTCCCAAAGGATTTTATCATTGATGTTACAGAAGAGGAGAAAGTTACATTTTTCCTAGTACAATAAATTAATCTTTCCTCTCCCTGCAAAAGAAATATTTTTGAGACATACCTGCATACATCCCTTCACAAATATCCCCTCAAGCAAGTTACAGTAGCTGTAATCAAGAAAGGGAAAGGCCCAGTGTCCTGTGAGATCCAAAAGTTCATGCCAGATCACTCAGCACATTAAGTGGCAAGACAAAAATCTTCAGTTTGAATCCAGACAGCACCAGGGAAATGTCTCTTCCTGTAAACAAAATTACCCAACACAAAGGCACTGAAATTGAACTGTAGATATATGCAAGCTTACTTTCAGAATAAACTTAAGATATATGCAAACTAACTTTCAGAATAAACCCAAGTGTATTTTATAATACTGCATCTCCCATTCCACATACTGAGGTGTAATGAGTTTCTAGTGTCTGGGAATGACCATCCCTGTGTGGTAGTGGGAAATTATGTGAAACTATTTAAGAGTTTTGCTTTATTTTTATTTTTCCAACTATTTAAAACTGGTCTTCAATTTCCACTAGAAAATTTAAATGAACGCCCACTCCTTACATAAGTAATTGACAGAAGATGGTGTTAGAAAAGGAGTTGCACCACGCTGTTTAGCCAAAATAAGTTGAAAAGAGAATGACTTTTTAAGAGGTTTCATCCTAAATACTAATACTGAGGAGTGTCCAGGCAGCATACAGACGAATGTATGATTCCTTCATCTGTGTGGTTTTCCTAAAGAAAGGCTTAAAAGGGAGCTGACTATGCAAGTTTTAAGCTGTGGATCCCTTTTTGAGTCCAAGCAAAAGTGCAGACAGATGGACAACTTAGCCAGGCTCTTTGCTGGCTATGCACCAGTCTATAAAGAGCAGCTATGATGGAAGCAGTAGGAATAAGAAAGAGTCACAGCACGGAAAAATCAATGGCCAAAGAACTTCAAAATTAGATGTTTCTGGAAGTTCCTTCTTACTAAGTCTGCAAATCTGAGAACCTTTCACTTCCCCTGCCAGCTAAGGAAAAGAGATCAACTCATCTAGGGCACGTAAGAACAATAATTTCTTCCATCTTAATTGCAAGAAATGCCCATGAAAGGCAACCCAGCTGTGAAGGATGTGACTGCACATGCCAGGCAGATGTTGCCAGCACCAGAACTCTTCCTATGTTCCCTGAATGTTAACTCCTCACTGGGGATTACGCACGTCATATGTGGGCAAAAGAGCAATTTCTTTGTTCTCCAGCTTTATTACAATATAGCAAACTCTTCAGGAGTGCAAATTTTTGCCAAGAAGCAGCAAATTAATAACATATGTATGTGGTGTGTTTTTGCTTCCATCACAGGTGAACGCAGTGCTTGTAAGAGAAGATATTTACAGCTTTCTTGAAGAAAGGATGTTGAACACAGCCCAGCCAGACCAGCAGCAACCAACTGCAGTTCTGCTGAAAGAAGCAAGACAAGAGATGAAACTGCTTCCTCATCAGTGCTGATACCGAGCTGTTCCACTGCCTGTTTGAATCCAAGAATATACTTAATTAAATGTCACCAGATTAAACAGTTTCTCTCTGTTGAAAGTTTAACTTATACTGACATTTCCATTGATTCACTGATTGTGTACAGTTTAGCTGTTCTGTGATATTATTCTGTGAAATATATAGATTCTTATTCTCACATTATCAGATTCTATGTATTTATTCCTATAATGTAAGATGTATTGCAAACCATTGGCTTTCATAGATCGCCTCAATAAATACCCTGTCTTTTCTTCAAAACATTCACTTTATTTCATATTCATTTATTCAGAAACATCTTTAGTGTGCAAGTAATAAACCGTATTTACCTCCAATACTGGTTTAACTAAAAAGGCCCTGCTACTTCTCAAAGGGCTGCAGCCAGTGAAGTTCCTAAACCATGTTCACGTGTAAGTGCTATTCCTAAATGCACATTAATTTGAAGCAGAATTGGCCTGCGCCGGGCTTTGAACAGAAAATACTCTCTGTAAAATCCATAATAACTGCTGAACTCAGATAACTGGGTTTTATTCTCAAACAGATGCACAGATTTGGGGCTGACAATCCCACAAAAGCCCCAGGTACTGTGCCTATTTCCAACATGGGGTAAAAAAGGTGAAGAGAAAAGAACATAAATCAAAACCCCATGCCAAAACATGTTGGGGGTATTACCCAGCAGACCACAAAAGGTCTGAAAGTCACAATTCATGTGCATATATAGAGATATTTCTAACTGACGCTTACCAAACAATCAGACTAGCTACTCGCTTTAGACAGCCCTGAACAAGTATTAATTGGAACCATCTGTAGGACACACTATCTCTGAAGTAACTAGAGATGTTCAGCTGACTTTGGACTAAATTACCCAACAGCTTCCACACAGAAAAAGCACATTCATGAAAGTGATTTAGTGTTTTAATATAGCACACACAACTACAAAGGGCTCAACCATGACCCTATGGTTTCTATGATTATTCTCTTTAGGAAAGCATGGCTGAGAGAGAAAACAGCTAAAAGCTGCCTGTTCTTCTGCATAATTTGTCCATGAGCTCTGAAATGCCTGCTTAAGGAGTGAATTAGGGTTTTTTGCCTTAAAAAAATAAAGGCCATGGAGACCTTGAGGGAACGAGATAGAAAACCTTTCCTCCTGCACATCACCCATCCCAGTGAGAGTTAGATGCAGTGTACTGAGAGCACAAGGATTGTTCCTGCCATACATTTTATAAATCTTGGGAAACTGATGAGCAAACAGTGCCTGCTCCTCTTACCCAACCCCTTTACTTAATACAAAAATAATGAGAGTCCAGACTGCTCAGAATTTCTTGCTGTACTCTTCCATATCTAGCAAGGGAGATTCTGTGATCTGGTGGAAGGATGGCTAAAACACATTTGTCTCATTGGAAGAATTAGGGTTGGTATCTATATTCAGATAGCATAGCAGAAAGGATAGCAAAGTCTCCAAAAGGCTGGAATCTTTACTGCAAA
This sequence comes from Regulus satrapa, assembly GCA_013396955.1. Classification (NCBI taxonomy): domain Eukaryota; kingdom Metazoa; phylum Chordata; class Aves; order Passeriformes; family Regulidae; genus Regulus; species Regulus satrapa. Next base: position 597,775 of record VWZN01020612.1, on the reverse strand, counting down.
CAAATCTGGTAGACTTCAGTAAAGCTACGTAGGCTATAATGAATGTTTTTGACTGTAGGGAGAAAAATGAATGGCTCAAGTCCAGGAACTGTCTCAGCCTACATACAGAACTAGGTCTGTAGGAGATCCTTATTCAGCACGTTTCCTACAAAAGACATTAATTTACATTTTCTTGTTTTAAAAACGGATAACTTCTTCATGTGAGAAATTCCAGCAGACAGGGGCTCAGAGGAATGCGAGGGCACTGCAGAGACCACTGCACATTTCATACAAACACTCACCAACTGTTGCCCCTTTGAGATTTCAAAGCTCACAAAGAAAACAGCTTTTTTCCCCCCCAGAGCAGAAACTAAGATATCAACCCTGATTACTTGCTCACCCTTAGTGCAGTTTGAGAGGCAAGAGACCTTAATCAAGCTCAGACACAAGGAAGGATTTCTTTTAAAGGCTATCAATGTTAATGAACAACTCGGTCTTCTTTAAACATCCACACTGTGATATGGGCAAGCGTCTGAGTTTATCATGTCCTCAATCTTTTGAACAGCTAGATTTTATTTGCTAAGCATTGATCAGGCCAGAAGGAATGAGCATATCCTGAGTGGCAGCGGCTGGACTGAATTCTGGACTTTAGATTGCAAAATGTTTGGGATTTGATGCAACTTTGCCTCAGCCAGCTATGCTGAGTTTTGGACTGTCATTGTAAACCCAAAGACTAAAGGAAGTCATCCTGGAGCCTTATTGGAAAACAGAAAGGCACATCCTCACTCTAAAAAGCTTGTGTATTTAAAAGCTAAAAAGAGGTGCCGAAAGCTTTGTGCCAAAAGGTAACAAGCCAAACAGAACTGGATGCACTGATCTGCTATTTCTTGTTCATGCTAGGAGAGAGGATTCCAAATTAAAAGCCATACTGAAAGCCAGAAACCAAATATCACATCAGTTTTAAAAACAAACCCTTCAGAAAACTAGTACCTTCACCTCATTTATGAGGTGAATTTATACAGGTTCTTTTTATCCTTTGATTAGTTATTTTATTGTCTTTTGATTATGCCAGGAGTCTACAGCTGCACTATTTTACAAAAAGCATACAGGTGTTTAATTTAAAATAAAGGCTTTTGGGCAATTTTTTTAATAATGAAACTATTTCTACTAGCACTAGATTTTTACGAAGCTTTTTGAACTTATGCTTTTAGTATCTCTTGGTTTAGCTGATACAGTGAAATATCTCCTGCGAAATTATAATAGCCCTGCATAGTTATCAGCCTACTAAAGGAAGGCTTTTCAAATGCTTACTCACTGACCTGTTCAGTGTCCTGTTGCACAACAGCCCCTCATGAACGTATTAATCACGGACATACCACTGTTGAAACATTCAATATGTTACACTGGAGCCTCCCACTCCTCCCCTCAGGGCAGAATCCTGTCTTACTGCACCAGCTCACTCAGCATCTGTATTATTCACTTTTGCAGTAATACTGCAGTTTAACCTTTGAAGCTTTTCAAAGAGGGCTGCAACAGAAAAATGTGCATGGAAAGGGGTATGAAATAGCAATTAACATGTTCAGCAATCTGCAGGAAAAAAAAATAATTCTATCCTCTGCAAGCAAGATTCAACTAATTAGGGGTCAAGTGCATTCTCATTTGCCAGTGGTACTCAAGCTACTTCTGCAGCCTGTTATCCTTCTTGCTTTTTCAGTCTTCAATCCAAAAAAACTTTTAGAAATTTGGTAGAATTCCTACTCAGTGAATAAGCTGCTTTCTGCAAATCATGCACTTACCCTGGAGCTTTGCAGGTATCAGGTGATGAAGGATGTCACCTTTTAGCTTGATCCCATGGCTGCAGTAACAATTCCACAGGAAAAAGTTGTTTTTTGGTGTGGTTTTTTTTTTTCTGATGCTCTTCTTATCTGCCACCACTCCAAATAAGATATATCACAAAGCTCAGATTCCAAGCTACTTAGAGAAAGATGTGATGGGAACATCACTGTTACCATAATAATCCCTTGTCCACATTACATGGATATTTTAAAAGAGACACACATTTCAGGGCATTCTGTTTAGAACTATTTTATCTCTGTACTTCAGAAAAAGCATACAGCAAGGCCAACTTCCTGAAGCCCAAGCACATGCCACTGCTTCATACAGGGTTAAATTCACCAGCACACTGTAATCCAACCAAAGATCACCCAGTTATCAATGAAATAGCAAATTTTTCCTTTAGGACAACACCATTCCTCTGTCCTCTTTAGCAGAAAACCATGAGAAACCTGGTCCCCTCAATTTGTATTTTCCCATAGTATTCACAAAAATAAAGCTGAAGCTAAAAAACAAAAAAAAAGAAAGGAAAGGAAAAGCATCTCTTTTTCCAGATGCCAGCTAAACTTTTAAACTAGGAGAATACCAGCTACAGCAGCTGGAACTCTGGCTGAGAGCCTCAGACTGACTTTTGAACCAACTTTGATAGGGCCAAGAGCACAGTCAGGGTGGAATGGAGCATAACAAGGACTCCTACCACAAGCTGAAGTAATCTTTTAGTCCTCACTGCAGGTGCTCCCTTACAGTTGGTGTTTTGAGACATAATCACCCATTTAATTTAATATTACAAGAGTTTGTAATTTTAGGTAGGGACACCATACATACCTGTAGTCTTGCCTTTTTTTTTCTTTTTAAAGTAAGGCTGATGACTTATCTTAGATAGCACGTGTTTTCAGTTCAGTTGCTTTAAACCAAAAACAAGTTTTATTGGTTGCTTGTTTTAAAAAGATAAATCTTGATAATTTGCTTGTTTTGTTCCATTCTGTGTTAAGAAATCTTGAGCAGCATTTCCTCCCCCTGCCCCTTCTCCTGTTTATCACAACAGTAATGTATGGTAACTCATTTTATTGGCACAAAGGATGTGCTAAACATTGTCTTGTTCTCTTCCTTCAGTGTATGCTTCCTAGAAAATGAAAACATTACGTATTCCCACTCCGCAGGATGCCAAACACAGACATCTCCTGAGCAAACTGAATAAGTTATTCTGTGTAATAACTATAAAGGCACAAATGAGATTACAAGAAAACATCCTCTACAGCTGTAAACACTATCTGCAAGGCTTACTATTCACCACCATTACATTTCCATCCTGAGCCAATTCCAATCCCTTCTCTTCTCATTGCTAAAGCAAGCACTGTTCTTTTTTCCATTATTTTGGATCTCCTATGTACTATTTTGCATAGAGGAAGAAACATGTGTTGATAAATGAGTCTGAAAGTCAATCAAAACCAACACTGAACCATGCATTTCTTGTTTTAAGGTTTGATACCCCCAAAAAAAAGGTTTAAAAAACTCAGGAGTGAATAGCCTAGGGAGTTTCTGCTTTGGCAGAACTAGAGTAAGGCAGTAGCCAAACACATTGCTACTGGCATACAGTCTTGGATATTTTAAGCCAGCAAAATCATAGATTGATTCAGTATAATTAAAAGAGATGCTCAAAGGGGGCACTGTAAGGCTAAGTGGAGGAATTATATGAACTGTATTTTAACAATTCAAATTACTTGGTCAATCAAAAGACGGGCAAAAATGGTGTTTTTTACACTTTGAAACTAAATCAGGAAAAATGACAAAAAGATACACACATAGTAGTAATTAGATGTGAATTCTCCCCGGTCCTCTAAAACAATCTGTTTGGAACAGTCCTGTGTATTAAACCTTGTATGCTCCAGGCCTGCATTTTTGCAAGCCCTGAATCTTTTGCAAAGATTGTACAAAGAATTGCAATCCACTAACCAAGGTCTGCCTAAAGGCAAGTATTGCCCTTTTCTTTAGAACAATGTTGGACATTCTGCTGTCATTACAAAACAGACAAACTTATATCCACATGGAATGTCTTTCATAGCATTATCCACTGCAGTGTTTCACTGCTGCTGCTATAGCCTGATTATGGTGGGGGGGGAAGCCATTAACCAATTTGATGATTGGGTAAAAAAAGCTCATGTCTAAAACTGTTAGTCTCATCTCAGCTATTCTTGTCAAGCTCCATATGGTCCCTATAACAAACAATTATCACTCTATAAGAAAATGTGAATTTCTGTCCAGTTTGTCCAGTGTCTAATGGAGTTTGGACACGTTCTGCTCATTCTGCTATTTTAAAGTCACTCTTCTCATTTCTGGATTACTTTCTAAACAGAGAAATGAACAAGGCTATTGTATTCTGCTGCATCTGATTTACATCTGCATTAAATGCTCCTTATGGCTCCCTCCAGCAGTGCAGGGCACTTTCAAGGAACCATATGAAACTCAGCCTAAGGCCCAGGGACAATGCCAGAAGCAAGTCAAGTGGTCTCATTTACCAAGGGAGAAGTTAGGCTCCCTAGTACTTAAAGGGAGAGGGAAAAATAACTACAAGCCATACACACTGCTTTTACTTTTCACATATATGGCAGTGATCCATATGGTGACATTTTATCAATAAATTTATTAGCAACATTAAGTAACAGCTTTCTAGTCTTGTGTTCAGAATGCTCACTGTACTCAAGATGCTATAGTGGACTATAGTGGCAGGGAGGTTGTAAGAGTCTTTGACTTCCAAGCCTTTGGCACTGGTAATTTGGTGAAAGAATATAGGCAATTCAGATTGCAGCATTTTTATAAACAGGCTCTGTAAAGCCTCATGGATAAGATACAGGTATGGCATACAAGATACAAGATAAAAATATAAGAGAAAACTCCTTTGTCCAGCCTACAATGGGGTCCCTGTACCCCTCAAGATCCATGGCAAAGGAAGCTTCCAACAGCTTCTCTTTAGAGAAATCTGATGGAGGTCATAAATCAGGTCAATATATTCATGCTGTTAAAAGAATGACTAGAAATACTAACTTATTTCCTATTCAGCTTAGTCTAAATTGCTTTACTGAAACACAGTGGCTGCAGAAGAATCACAAACTGCTCATAGCCAAGACCATTCTCTGTCCTACCCTTCCAGCCATTTTTTACATCACCTTTCAGTGCACTAAGCAGTCTGGCTCCAGGCATCACACAAAGCAATTGTTCTCTTAGCAACATGCTGAGATAGTCTACATGTCACAGGCAGATGCAACTGGTTTTCTGACCTTACCTTCAAATAAACAGATGATTATTTTCCTTTGGTGGTGTTTCTTGGATGTATTTATAAGCAAATTTTTATCATCAATTGGAATGAGAGTACTTCAGAGAGTACTTCAGAGAGTACTTCAGAGAATATGGGTGGGATGAAATGATGTTTTAGAGTGGCCTCACTTTTTTAGATAAAGGATAGCCCATGAATCTGTAATTAAATTTAAGATTAATTCTGTATTTGTCAAAGTTCTTTTGATTACTCTTATTGTGTATCTTATACAGTATAAAATAACAAAGGGGAAATAAAACCACCATTAATTCACCAGGTAATTTTTCAAATGCATCAAAAAACTCTACTCGATAATTTAAAGGACCACTACCCAGCCTGAAAATCTGGTAGTCAGGCTATGTGCAGTGATCTCATGGTTCTGCTATGATTCAGGAACATAGAAATCCATTAAAATGCCTTCATTAATCCCTGATGCTTTTACTGTATGCAAAAGGCACGCAGCTTAAATACCGAGTTATACAACAGGTTTTAAGCTTCTGCCATGACTCCTTCCTGAATCTCACTGGCTTGGGGAGGGAAACAAATGAGGAATCTAAACTGCAACAATGAAAAATGTAAAGACAAGTTAGGACAAAAAGTTTTGCAATACATGATTACCATGACCAATATATTTGAGTGAATAAATGGTATTCTGAGGGCCATGGTTCATCACTTTTCTACATGAACGGGAAAACATTCAGCTTTACCTTGTTGGAAGTAAGTTGTGTAACTCCCAGACAAACTGGTGGAGACAGGAACTGCAAAATAAAAGGAAGTTAGGGGAGAGGGAGAGCAAGAACCTTTTTTACTGAAAACAAGCAATTTGTCTGCATTTCACCTCCAAGCTCATTGATGCTCATTTACATGCAATGTTGCATGGCTGCTTTTGCTGGTGTTGCTTTGAAGACAGATGGTAAAAATTCAGTTCCACTCTTTGTGTTTTCATTAAGCTAACAGCCAAAAAAAACAGCATCAAAAATAAAAACAATTTATAATAATAGTAATACAACAATAATAAAAATCTCATAAGTACACACAAAAGGTACACACTAACTCATCAGCTCTATATTCCCACTGAAAAGCTGCCCAGCTGCTTCCAGAGCCATTGGAACTTATCCTACTCACAGGAATCAAAAGAAATAATAAATGTGCCCTTAAAAAAACAAAACAAAACAAAACAAAATAAACAAACAAACCACACACACGTAAAATATGAACTCAAGAATATGGCTTTTTATCTCCCAAATCTCTCAAGCAGCTTCTTTTCACATGGCAGCTCTCAGGTGGCTGCAAACACAGGCAAACTACAGAGCCAGTCCTAACAGCCAGGCAGCTGCCACCATCTTCAGGCTGTTTGAAGGATTTAGTTACTTGTAGCTCTCTGCCACCTCAAAACTGTTACTTTTTTCCTGATTAATTGCACTGGTGCTGGGTCTCTGCCACTGTTCCCTCAGCCCCACACAAGCACCATCTCTGTTAGCAGAGGTAAATGCCTCTGCTTTGTCTCCACTGCAATATTGAAGCACCGCATCTGGGAATTTACAAGGAACTGTCTCCCCACAAACATGTTACCCTAGCTGCCCAGTTCCCCTGTTTTGAACAAGTGTCTTCAGTTTTGTTACCGGTGCCTAGAAAACACCCACCACACCCATCTTTTAAAGTTCACTGCAGCAATTTTAAATTTGTCAGATCAAGGGGAAGAAAAAAAAAATGCCAGAACTAAGGAAGCAGTTGCTTGCGTCATGGGACATTTGCTTGCAAGCTTCTTTCAAATCTAAATCAGGACCCACCATCTTCTTGTCTGCCAATTTTTTTTTTTTTTTTCCAAGCTCTGTTAAAGCACACAAGCTTTAAGCAGCACAATCACAATAGTAGGTCCTGCAGCAGTCAGTGATAAACATTTACCAGAGCAAACCCAACATAAATTTCTTAATTTAAAAATCAACCAAGAAAAATAATTTTTTCCTTTAGTAAGATAAAAATCAAAACTGTCCTTCTATTTTTTTTATTTTTTTTAAGATTAATTTTAAATTAACTACTATGCTGGAAATACATCAGGGGAATTCATTCTTCTGTTTCAGATTTGAAGGATTAACTCTTCAATTATTAAGTTGTACCAACAGCTGATCACTTGATGTGCAGTCTATTTTTAAAAGTACATGAAAGATTAGCGTAACCAGAATACCTAGAATAAGAACATTTAGCAAAACCCTGCCATGCAGAAATATTAAATTAGTGTTTCAGACCTGGTGTATCAATTTACAGTTAATGCCAGGCTTGCTCTCAGGGGGGCTCAGGTCACTTTTTAATGGCCTTCAACAGCTGCAGACACACAACCTTCCTCCCTCCCCAAACCACCACCCGACATACAAGTATTGCTTCCAACCATGGGGGCAATTCAAGCCCTTACTAAAAACATTCGATGCCTACTTTACATTCAGAATTATGTATTAATTGACAAAAGGAAGGACATCACCATTTTCTCTTAAAAAGAAAAAGAAAAAAAAAAAAGGCTGGGATGGGAAGGGGCTATTTTAAAATGGGATTGATGCATTTCTCTAGAGCTGCCATCAGGTCCCTTTGAGGTCCTGCTAAAATCCTGGTGGCCATATTCCAGAGGATTTGTACTTTGCAGAGATCCAGCATGAGAAGAAGAGAGAGACGAACCAAAAATCCATCCAAAGCATCATTCTCTGCTTACTGCTACTCTTTGCAAGTCCCTCTGAGGCGCTGGTCCTCCAGGAACTGCAGGCAAGTAAGGAAACAAGGATGCCATGCAGGTCACTGTCTCCTCCGAGAGTCTTCTGAATGTCTCACCCTGCCTATAAAGTGCAGTGATTTCTCTGAGAAGCTCCTCAGTATGCACCTCTCTGCATCTATTTCCTTAAAAATTCAGCGTATCTAAACCCACCTGTTTAAAGGAACAACTCACTTTGCAAGGAGTCACATTTTCAAAATCTGTCCCCAGGCAGAAAGTCTAGTAAAAGTTATCCAAATAAATGATATTTTTCAGCATATCTTTCTGAAAAATGCACCCCTTGGAGGGTTTACTGCTGTACTGTGACCTGCTAGTTCCAGGTTACAAGAACCTGGCAAATACAGATATCAAACACAGGTTACCTTGTTTTAAAAACTCCTTTAACTTAAATAAAGTATTACCTCAGAACTCACTCCACAGACCTGAGTAAGCCGAGACAAGAAAGGACATGAAATAAATTAAGTCTTAATAAATTTATATGACCCCCTTGAGCACAAGTTTTATTTCTCTCGTAACTTCTGCACTGTGCAAGCCAAAGCAGCAGAGAACTCAGGCACAGCAGCAGCCAGATGAGACAGTACACAGTGATTGTTCAGCTTTGAAACAAGAATTACAACCTAGCAGGCATTAGCAAAGCATCAGCACAGTCAGAGTTGAGAGCATGGCCTTAGTTTGTCCCACTTTCCTGGTGGGAATAGTTTGGGAAACAGAAAGAGTAGGAATAGGATTCTTTAAAATTACTTCAGTTTTTACTAACATATTTTTATAGGACATCCCAGTTAAGCCAGGCAGCATGTTTACAATAGGGTCCCGTCTAAGGACAGCTTAAAACCATTATACAGTACTTACAGAAGGACAATACAGTCCCAGTACAAGCCACCAGCAGGCAGAAAATCATGTCAAAACCTCATGTTACACCTGATGACCTGCTTGGCTCCAGCACTGCAACCTACTCTGGGAATGCTTCCTTCAGTGTAGTTAGGAGTTGTCAGAGAATTTATGTCATCTGATTGCAAGTTATATAAAATAGTGCCCCAGTGTCTCATTTAAGAAGCATTCCTTGGCGTGAGCTGCAGGAGTGTGTGGCTTCACACCTGCAATATCCTCTGCTGCTATGTATTCCTTCAAAGTGGACTCCATGTAGATGTCTCATTTACTAGAAGAAATCACATCACCTCTAGCTGAATGGGATCATATGAGCCTGGATTACAACTCTACATGAATTACAAACACATCCAAAATTTTATCACTCACGAGTCAGTTCAGCCTCAACATGGCAATGCAATGAAATCAAATTTCCCCACAAAATTTTCCTTGATTCTACAAAAGGCTTAAAAATAGATACCTTTGTAAATATGAAGACCTTACATTTTTCACTAAATATACAAGCCTGAGAGCGGACCAAACAATAAAATATTTCCACCACCTGCACACAAAGGAAACCTTATTTCTGTGAAGTTCAAAGTCAATCCAAGCCACTAGAGTGGCAAATTTTGAGAGCATCCCAAGGTCCCTAGATTGCATGTTTGTCAAACCTGCAAGGTACTATAAAAACCAAGCAATAATCCTTATGAAGTCTGTGTTTATCTGACAGTCAATCAGCAAGACGTCTGGCATTATCTGAGATGTCATGCATCTCAATCAAGAGCTAGAATCCTGTAAATCAGCTAAAGTGTTTAATTGTACAGTCTGCTAGCCCTGACTTTGTGTTCCTGCACAGCTTTTTTCAGAGTTGTTCAGGATTTTAGCAGAAAGCTGGATGCCAATTTTAGCAGTAATATCATCTATACCACACACACAATCAAATCAAATATTTCTATGGAGTTCCTCATGCTTGCCCAGCAGGAGACTTGCTTATATTCTTTTGTAAGATTAAGTAATCATCACATATTTTTAAAGTGCAGTCTTCTTAATCTCTTTCCCCAGACAAGGCAGTGATACTCCAGGTTTACCCCCTGGATAAACAGTTGAGGTGGTCTGTACTTCAAGTGTCTGCAGGAAATGTAAACCCAGTAAAGAGAGAATTTCTTGCATTTAGCACGTTGCAATATACACGGTAGGCTGAGCCCCTGATTCCTCCTCTTACTTATTGATTGAGGCAATTTTGTATTATAAAAATTATGCCACAAAAAATTTTCTTGTAAAATTAAACAAGAAGTTTTTAATTAAAATCAGAACAAGCATTCTAAAATAACAGCAGAACAACAGAGCACTTCCAGATGCCTGGACTGCAAATGTATTTACCTACATTTTCTGCTTAGCCATAACAGCATTCCACAGCTATCACAAGAAGAACTTTAACAAATTAAAAGCCTGATTTTAAATCATTTCCCCTGGTAGAAGATGCAAAAAGTTCTTCTGGTTTTACTAAGGGTAAGACCCAAGCTAAATGCTGAGGCCGTGGTGAAACAAATAAGAAAAATCCATTAGAAATCCTGAGATGGAAATGGAGATCAATGAATCCACCAGCTGTAGTGACATAGGAGAAAGAGGAGAGCATCTGAATGGTACCACCATGGTGGCCTTTAGACACAAGCACTTGAGTAATTGAGAGGAAGGAAGGAAGGAAGGAAGGAAGGAAGGAAGGAAGGAAGGAAGGAAGGAACCAGCACATGATCCCTAGCAAGTTGTGACATGAGACATAAGCAACATTCACCAGGAGCTGCAATCAGAAATGGAAATGCACACAACAGCATCAGGGGGGAAGGTTTTTGGCTAAGCAGTTAATGCTGGGAGAAGTTAATGCTGAGGACTGGTAAGATTAGAGCAGCTGTTCAGAGGACTTCTCTCTCTGAACCCGGAATGGCACAGGACTTGTCCTTACAGATGACAAAGCTTCAAAGGACAGTAGCTCTGGCAGGAACATCTCTAATGATGCCACATTTTTTGATTCAGAGCTTGTAGCTGGGAAAGGAGGAAATGTAGGTGGGAGCAAAGCAGCTCAGCCATCACGGAGGTCAGCAGTTGTAGAAGACAGCAAGGCTGAATACAAGTGCTCCCAGGATTTAGGGAATTGCTCTCCAAGCCTTTGGGTGACATGTAGCCAAGGAGCTGTGCTGCTGTGACACAAACCCCTGGGCACAGTACAGGGTCTTTGTGGCTACCAGTCATGCTGCAGGGCACAGCGAGGTCCAGGAGGGTGCTCACCAGTTGCCACTGCCATTGAGTTGCCATTTACAGAGCTCAGCCCACTGTGCAGCCTTGACCTTTGCAGATTTGAGGTGACCACTGCAACTGGCTCTGGTTTGAAAAACACAAAATTAGTAAATTAGCTTTTCCTCAGCTTTTTAATCTCCAAGTGCTTTTATTTAATGGCAAAAAAAATCGGAGGTTCAGTCTCAACTAAAATCTCAGTGAATTTAACAGCTGAAAATGTGACAAAGGCTGGCCTTGCTCAATCACCTGCAAATGCATGAGGTGGAAGCAGTGGTATCTGCCTGTACAGACTCAGTGACTAAGTGCAGGTTTTACTTGTGCGTAATTTTCTTTTCCCGGTCTTGCAATTCTTCACCTGGAGCATCAAATACCAGAGCCATGATGTGTTAACACCACCTTTCCTGTGGGGCTGTGCTCTACCACTCCATGGTAGGGTTCCAAGAAGCTGTGTGCCTCTGGTAATTCAGACTGCTAGAAACACCCATAAGGCAAAACTGAAGGGAAACTGCTTTATTCCTTCCAAATGGATCTATGCAATTTTTAAATCAACTTTCAAAAATGCACCAAACAGACCCAGGGGAAATCAGCTAACAATGTGGATTGCTGCCTGAAATAATTATACAGATAGCTCAGGGCGTTTAGCCTAGTGATGAAAGAAAAGAAACAAGAAAAAGCGATTACCAGGCTTCACAGCAATAACGTGATTTAGCAAATCCCACACTTTCTGTTCCACAACAGGAACTTTGACATTGCCTAGATTTATAAATACCGTACTGTAAGTGTTGGTTTTCCCAGTTTAGGAGTCCCTACTGAGAAGCTCAATATTATACTGGAAACACTCCTATAGCAGAGGGCTATCTACCACTCTTATTTTGACATACCTGCAGATTTGTGGCTTCATTGTTATTTCACTGCACAGCTTTGTAAGAAGTGATTTTACTGCAAATAAGACTACCTTATAAAAAGGCTTGTACATTCAAGTGCACTACTGAAGGACAAAGCTGTGCTTTGCCAGGGTACCAGGCTAGATCAATTCTTGCTGAGGAGGAGCACAAAGAGAGGTAATGGACTTCAGGATGTCTCCAAGCCAGAGCTGTGAGCTGAGCTGTCTAAATATACAGCAAGCCTCAAAATCCTGACAGGCTTTTTCCTATTGAACTTCAAGAGAATTTAAAGAGAATTCAGGCACAATTTCTAGGTGAGCATAGTTTGATGAAGCTCTGAAAAATAAGCTTTTGGGGTTTTAAAAAATATTTCCTTTAAATTAAATATTAATCTGATAGTAGTGAAACAATATAGTGGCAAGTTTTAACATGTGCAATGAAATGGTATTTCACTACCTTCAAATAACCAGCAGGATGAGATATCACAGACATGAGCCCTGACTGTATTATTCCTCCACTGCAACTACACCTACAGTATTTCAGCATTATAACAATTTGCACTTGCATCATCTTTTCCCTTATTAAAAAACCCCCAACACAACTTGACCAGTGTTTCTACAAGCAACTCTTGCTCAATTAAAATACTGTATCCAAACAGATTCACACTACACCCTGTTTTGTCATGAAAGTAGTAAATTCCAGATGATGAGCACATGTGGGTGTCTGTCCTGACTCTAAATCCTGTTTTAAGTATATATTTCAAAGATACTTTCCATATAGTCAAAGTCAATGGGGAGGAAACAGGAAAAAATGAATTGTTAAAATTGCACAGAAGTATTAAGAAAGTTATTCACAAAGAGTTTGTTTCAATGCTAATTTTAGCAGGATTCTAATCCATCTTTTTTTTTGTATGTCTTCGTTTGTTGAGGCTTGAAATCTTGGAATCCATGAGAGACAATCACTGAGTAGAAACTAAAGTGTGAACACAAACAATAATAAATAACCTAGTTTAGAAGATGCCTGTAAACATTTCTAGTACTAAACCTGCCAAATTACACCTATAATCACTTGTTGGTCTCATCTCACCAGTATTTCCTTGGTTTGTTGCATATCATATTCCAGAATCTGAATTTCAATAGAAACCCCGGCTGTTTGGGATCCATGTGTCAGGGGAACAGCACACCTTCCCCCCAAAAAACCAAGAGGAGTAATAGGAATTCAAATAAAATAAAGAAGGAGAGAACACAAGTTAACAGATAAAAACAGAGGTGATCTTTAAATTGCCTATGTTGTACCCAAAAATTCTTATTTATTTATATTATTATGATTTTAATAACACAGTCTCCTTGAAAAAAAAAAGGTTTGGTAAGACAGTTCTAATCATACCATAAGCCCCTATTAACAACAATAATGACAGTGCTATCACAAAAACATTCTTATGCAAAACCAATAACTTTGCAAGGAGACACGCTTTCCAGATGGATATAGCTGCACACAATTTACAGATAGAGAAAGAGAGCCATTGAAAGCCAAAAGCCCTACCCTAAGGGGCTTTGCCTCAAAGTTCAAGTCAGAGATTCAGCTGAGCAACTTGACTGCTGCTTCAAATGCTGATCAGTGCTCTGCTTTCACCTTCTACTCCTCTTTCTGCATTTCTAGTGTTTATTCAACTGCACACCCATTCACCTGTGAATAGTGCACACTTGGGTTGAGACATGCATACAGTGTTTAGCAAAATACATTCAGGGCCTCTAAGAATCATCCCTACACTCACTTTATCAGAGTGGCAACAGCCCGAAGGCTGGCTATAGGATGGATGGGAAAGAATGACTGCAAGAGGGAAATTTTACTGTTTATTACCAATTAATCTAATACTTCTATTTTGCAAAATTTATGCACAGCCTCACCACTCTGGAGCAACTGTGTTATTAGGAATTTGCTTTTTTTCTCCAGGTCAAACCTGGAGTACCTACTCCACATACCTACTACAGATTAAGATATAAACACTAAAAAAAAAAGAACAAAAAATGAACCCTAATTTTAAAAATCCCTTTTCAGACAATACCAAAATAGTAAAGCAATTACTAGAATAAGTGAAATATTTTATTAGAGTGGAGAAGTCCTTACTGCTGTGATGTGGCGGATATTGTGACATAAACAAACCTGAATATTGATGAAAGAAATGGGCTTCTGCAATTTGAATCTTGCCTTTGCTCCTGGGCTGCTTGAAGCACCTTTTCCAAACAGCATTCTCTTTAACCAATTCTCCATAATCAGAACAGCTGTTTGCAACTGATGGAAGAAATACTGATCTCTTGTTTTCATGGATAACAACTCCTTGCATAGCCCAAATCTCCGTGCGAGATACAACTTGCTTTGCAATATGCTGGAATCAAACACACCTCGTAACACCCGTTACTTTGGCTTCATTTCAAGAGATCTTCCATGTCCTACCCAGCTGGCAGAGGATGAAGCCAAGCCAAGCCAATGTTTAGGCAAGTAGAAGTAGCTATGAGAGGAAAACCTGGTTTGGAAAAAAGCTGTGTCAAACAGGTCCAGAGGAGGGCAATGAAGATGATCAGCGGGCTGGGGCATTTTCTCGATGAAGACAAGCATTGAGAGCTGAGGTTGCTAAGCCTAGAGAAGAAAAGGCAGAGCCTATAGCAGCCTGCCAGCACTTATGGGGGTCCTACAGAATAGCTGGGGAAGAACCCCTTACTGGGGAGTGTAGTGGTAGGATGGGGGGGGTAACAGATTTAAACTGAAAGAGGACAGATTTAGATGAGATAGTAGGAGGAAATTCTTTACTGTGAAGGCAGTGAGGCACTGGAACGGGCTGCCCAGAGAAGCTGTGGATCACCCACCCTGGCAGTGTTACTCAGAGCTCTGAGTAACCTGACCTAATGCAAGTTGTACCTGCCTATTTCAGGGTATTGGAACTAGATGGTCTTTAATGTCCTTTGCAACCCAAATAATTCTGTGATTCAGTATCTGAGTATTTTCTTTCCATAATATGAGGTAGAGCCTTATTTTAGGTACTGTCTTTCTCAACAGGATCTTTTTGAATGGCAACACAGTTCTTTTAATTTTGGTAATTACATCAGGATAACTCTTTATAGCTGCCTCCTTACTAATTACTTGTTGCCTTGCACAACACTAGGTTTTGGTAAAGAAAGCCACATGGAAAACACAGTGTTTATCTTGGTCAACTCAGCAAAATAACCACACAGCTTGAAAACAAATGCATTCATGAAAATGCTTCTACCTCTGAGTCACCACACAAGACCCACATCAGCACATAACCTCCTGTAATTGGAGAGCCTCATTAAACTTATCAACACACATATCTTTTCAGACTGATGAAACAGGAGAAGTTTTGAGACAGCAGTAGGCTTTGCTGTCCCCTAGCTATAATATGCTGAAATTGGGAATTCCCTTCAGAGTTGTTTCCCCTCTTAATGCTAATGGGCATGGCACAAAGACCATAAATTCTGCATTTATTCAGAAAAATTATTCTCCTATTGAGAAAAAAACCCATACAGTCCACAAAGCAATGTAAAGATACTTGTTCTCAGCAGAACTGCGAAACAACAAATCTTCAAATAAGCAAAAATGTCTGAGTTGTGAAAAACCCACTTTAATTGCTGTGTGGTTTGTTCCATTTTCTTTTGAAGATGCCTAACATATGGTATGATTTACACAACACTGGCAGTGAGCTTGAGACAGAAGATTCAAATCTAACTGCAGAAGTATGCAAAACTTAACAGTATGCATCAAGATTGTCCTTCTCATAAGCCGAGTATGGCCATTTAAGTTTGCATTCATAATTAATTCCTATTGCTAAATGTTCTTTAAATACTAAGAAATGTAATTTTAAAATTTTTATATGTACAGCTTGTCCTTGTAGCAGGTCCCTGGTGAGGCAGCCCAAGCCCTCACAACTGTGCCAGTCATGGAGCCACTGGGCAATCACCTCTCCCAGCAGTGCAAGCAGGCTGGGCAAAACCCCACAGCTACCTGTTTTATTTCTAGGGCATCAAGGGAAGAAGCTGCAAACAGGGCCATGTACTACAAAATAGTTCAACCTTCAATCGTATCTCTCCTCTTCACCTCAATCTGTGCCCTGCACCTCCCAGCGCTGTGACTGTGCTGGGTGTTTATATACAGCATTAGGTTACTTCCTTCTCAGTAAAAGCACCTTAAAAAACAGTGACAAGTGGTGTGTAAAATAAAGTTTAAAAAAAAAAAAAAACAACCACAAGGGTTTAACAGAGAAGCTCTTGCTCAGTTCTCGGGAGTTCAGAGAACGCAGTGGTTTCTGTTTTTGGCAAAAGATAGTTTGAGTGGCATAAGCTATCAGCACTCCTGTAGTGTTGGTGCAGCACTTCTCAGGCTCTGGGTCACAAGTAGGTCATAAACCTTCACGCAGCAGTTTGCAAAACAACTTTACTCAGAGTAAGATGTTTTTAGAAGATATCTGTACCTTCCTTAGTATGGAAAGAACTAAACAAAATCAACACTGGAAAAATGATAATAATTCAAAAGCTTTGCCTCATTATTTTGATTGCAAATGATAACTGCTGTGGTAGCACTCCACAATGCATTTGTGATTCATTTTTTCCCCCAAAGAGGTTAGGCAATTCTCAGATTTTTTCCAACAAGCTTAGAAGGCCATTAAAAAACCTTGAAAACCACAGGTCTAGATGGCCTCACCAACAAGGTTTTCTGAAAATCTCACTTGCAGGTTCTCAGGTTGATGCTAAGGACTCTGAACTAGAGGAGAGGAGGAAAACTGAGATCACAGATTTCCACTCATGTTGGTTTTAGAACCAATTATACAAATGATACAAACAGGAATTATTTATTCTGTGTTCAAAGCATTGAGAATTGTGACAAATACATGTTATTAAGTGTTAGAAATTATAAAAGATTCAAAGGACATCAGGAAATAAGGCATTTATGGTTTATATTTTAACATAGTACCTACATAGTACCACCATTTTAATATTTTGGCTGTATTTACAATATTAGACACTTAGGGTTGAAGAGAAAAAAACCCTGGTTCAATTCCAGATTGAAATAGAAGATTCCCCCAGTTACCCAGGGGGAATCAAACACCAGACTGCTTGCTGGGATGCCTCCCTGCATACAAAGGCCTGACAAGGACAGATGCAGAAATACTTGAGCAGTTCCTTCCTGTGACCCATCCACCCAACATGGCACGTGCACAGAGCAGCAGCAAGGCAGGAGTTGGGTGCCTACCTACAGGGCAGCATAGCAGCACAAACCTTAGCCTCTTTTTTAATTCAAGACAAGATCCTAAATGTACTTGAAATGAAATCTGGGCAGCATTTAGGAGCCAAGCTGAGGAACATTTCCTCGGAATTTCTGTGCAGTCTTTTACACAACCAGAACTTGTGGGGATCCAAGTGATGCCACTCAAGTTTGCTCCAGCTTTGTTCAGAGCCTGCTGCCCACTTTAACCTCAACCCCATTCTGATTTGGGACTCTCCAATTTGGGAGTCTTGGCATGCTGTAACCCAGACACATCTCAAACAACACATGACACGCTCCAGTCTCAGGGAGGATTTCCTGCTGCAAACATCACACTTCCCTTCAAATTCATGCACTGCATTGCAAATAAATCAATATGTCAGTATTTAAAGCACTCAGAAGGACTCAGAGGCCTGCTGTAATTTCCCAACCAGACTGAGGCAACTCGGACATATTCTCTCTCTCCCTCTCCCAGCAGTCTCCTGCAATCCTAAATCTGCAGTTGGCTTCAGAGTCCAACAGAGGGAGGATGTACTTTCTCCCACAGCTGAAGCTATGCCACTTCACCCAGACCAGGAATGAAAGCATCATTATGCCCAAACAAAGGCCCTCAGCTTTTACGGGGAAGATAACTGGGGTTTGATTCATTCTGCTTGTATCGGACATCATAACTTGTTTTTAAGCACAAAATCCTTGAATTCTGATGTTAGACTGCCTGAATGGCTGGGCTGCAGTGAATAAGCAAATGGTCTCCTTGAATCTCAAATCTGTTTCTCCAGGAAAAATAGAAGAACACCCATCCCATTCTACAGGAGCCTCATGACCAGAGCAGTTTCATGGGCAGTGCAGGACAAGAACTTGATAACCACAAACTGATGAAAGAATTGAGCTTTTGCTTTACTCATGCCATTTTATGGCCACAAGCTGCTTTGTCATGTACTGGCATTTCATCTCATGTTAGCCAGCCCAAGAAATCACTTTTCTTTCTCCTTGTGAAGGCAAGGGAACAATATAAATATTGCTTGCATTGATAAAACAACCTCCAACATTAAATTTCCACATACAGTCTCAGTTATTTTTGTCATCCCAATTGTCTCCCAGTGGAAAAAAAAATTTTTTTATGGTATGAACTGATTGTACTAAAAAATTCCTTCATCTGAAAATTTTGAAACATCCTATAAAAAGCCTATAAAATTCAGAAATTTTCAACATAAATAAAGGATGGCTACACTCATCCATTCATCATGCTCCTCCTTCCCTGCTGCCATGGGAATTGCACTGAATGGGGAATATGCCAGTTTGCAGCTAAATTTCTCACCACAAGGGTCCTTATCTACAGCATGATGAGAGGCTGAGATCCAGAAAAAAGCAGGTTTACAGAAATGAAATAAAATAAAATCTCATCTAACCTTTTTTTTTTTTTTTTTTATAGGATGCTGGACAAGAATAGAAGAATCCAATCAAATGCCACTTCTTGTGCAACCCAGAAGGAAGACAATGAGTCTGTAACAGGTGGGGGCTTCCCATCCTACTTGTGATATCCAGCAGTATAATTACGATCAATTGTACAGCTTGCCTAGCCAAGCAAAAAGCTGACATTACTTCTGAAAGTGTGTGCTTTGTTATACAAAAATACCAAAATAAGGAGTTTCAGAGAATAACATAAATCAAAAAGTCCTCTTGGTACCATCAGAGTTAAAATCTGTAACTTCAGTATATAATATTGTAAGTATTTTCAAGCAGAGATAATAAATTTAATTGCTCCCTTTGTGAAAATACTTTATTAAATTAATTAACCAAGTTATCTTGTCAGTACACAATCTACTACTAATTCTAAAATTATTGATCTTTGCATTTGGAAGTCATTGTTTGGCATCAAACTGGTTTTTGCAATTAGCATACACTGGCAAGCTTAATAAAACCCAAGGACTCCTCTAAGAGACTACAAAATTAAAATATTCCTAGGTATGCTCAGACATTATCATTATGCATGGTCATCTTCTTTGACCCTATGCAAGGAAGGCAGTAAGAACTCAAGCAACTATTGACAGCACAAATCCCAAGTGAGCTAACTATGAAAAAATTCCCTTTTCTCTTGTCCAGCTGACACTGATGTATTTGCTAACCAAGTTGTACCAGCAAGGGTCTTCATTTTGCCCTCCAAGCTCTGCCTCACAGGTACATATATAAAAATCCACAGCATTCACCAACTAACACTGATTGTGTATTCCTTTCTCACACTCTACTTTGGAAACCACTCATCTTAAAGTCTTAAAGATCTGCACAAAAAAAAAGTGATCGTTACCAATTGTCAGGAAATCTGTTGTAAAAGAGAAAAGCTTCCTGAGCTTCCACAGACTATACTGAGTGAAAAAGCCTGTTAAAATAACACTACCAGCATTCCTAACAATTTACATAATCACAACCAAAAAAGGAAACCTGACTCTAGAGTGGTTCAGGATAAGTAAAACACAAATTTGCATTACATCATTCAGGAAGTGGACAGGTTAAGTTAATCACACATTTCAAGAGCTGAAAACTGCTGAAAAAATGATGACTGGAGCAGACATACAAGGCAAAGTTTATTTACAGTGGTGTTCCACATAGGCAATTATTCATTTATACTACAATGTCATTAAATACAAGGTCCACAGAGTTTTTCTCCTCTCCTGCCTCTTCTAAACTGCTGTCCTTACCCACATTTATTTCCATGCTTCCTTCATTTCTCTGCACGTGTCCTTTCCATAAACAACAACAGATTTGCGCTCTGGTGGAATTGTCTTTCATGTAATTTCTTCCCACCTTAATTTTGTCAGGGTAGAAATTTTTATGGTGACTGTAGGACCCCAAGTGGCATTGAGCTTACAATGCCTACAAGATGCACAGGCTTCCTTCTCCCTTACAAAAATCTCACCAGAATGATACAAATCTCTTTTTTTTTTTTTTTTTTTGAGAATGAACACCTCCAAGTTTTCCCAGGATAGGCATTAAAGCACCCAGTGCAAAATTGCAAATACAACATCAAGAAGTAAAGTGATGAAAAAGGCATGCATCTAAACAACACACATGTTGTTCAAAGATAACAGACAATAAAAAATGAAAATTCCTACTATCCCAGCTCTACAGAATCTCTCACCTTTACCTTGCTGTGAACTGGTGTAGAAGATCTTCTCCCCAGTAGTAGGGATGGGCATACAAAGGGACAGAGGTCATCTACCTACAGGTCCCTCATTGACTGCTCATGCACTGCCAGCAGTTGTAGAATGGTCACTCTACCTACACCTGCCAAAAAAAGCAAAGCCAGAGACTGCAGCATCAAAAGGCCAAACCACCATGAAAGCAGAGATCTGAATCCAAGTCAGCAGGAGAAAACTTCATTTTCTATAATTCCTTATTTCTCATTGTTCTCCACGTGGCAAGTTAATTTTTTTTCTAGTTGATATCATGTTGAAATTGGGCAAGATATGTATCTTTATATGGATTTATACATCTGCACATACAATTCACTCATTACTGGAAGGGGGAAAGCAGTATTTCAGCAGTTAAGAACCACCAAACAGCCAAACCCCTCTTTTTCTAGGCATAATGACCATTCTTTTAGCTACATACAAACACAGAAATAGGAGTTCTTGCCAGCATTCATAAATTATTATAACATGTAACCTTAGGTTGACATTGCTGTTCCCATCTTTTTCCTCCAAACAGAGGACAGTAGGAAGGAATGTGACCTGCACACACAACTACTGATTTATGCTGTGCTGACTAGAAGGAACTACACTGTCAGCAGGACAACTTCTCACAATTACAGTGTTTACTTGCCTCACTGAGAACAGAAGTCCATGCTCTGAATGCACAAAAAAAAACAAAACCAAAAAAACCAACAAATTATGAACAGTTCAGATACAAAACATAACACATGTAGAACATGTACAAGCTGAATATCTCCTTTATGTAAAGGACAGATGACACATACTCTAATTAAAGGTTAGTCAAGGAGTATAATGACTGGAGGCCAAACAGGAGAGATGGTAATCTTCATTACAGGTTGGTCTGAGAGATCAAAGTAGTAAATTGGCTCAGTGTTCCTAGGAAAAACTTTATGAACTTTTGGTGAGATTACTATGTCCTGAATTCCTTCTCTATCACTTGAGACCTTTTCTTCTCTTAAACAGCCCACACAATGTAGACACTTGCTTCTTGTTCTCCTGCTCTGACCAGTGCTGAAACACCGATGAAGTGGAATGAAACGTTACACAGTGGAGATTAACTTTGATCCATCAAACCCAATGGCAGTTTAAACCTTTCCTGCCCTGTCCTGTCTCCCCCACTGAGTGTGAGCCACAACTCCTTGCCCCTAAACTTCTTCTTTCAGCCTTCTTCACAGCCTCCTCCAAAGCCTCCTCCTGTGCTAGACCAGATGTACCCACCATCTTTTTCAGATCCTATGCACACAAATCTCCTCCAGAGCTTACCTAAACTGACCTAGGCCATCTCTTTCTTATCTCAGTCCTGCTCCACAGCAGTTTCCCTCACATCTCCAAACACCATCACATCCTTCACAGTGTGCTAACACTGCCCCGACCCTGTCCAAGAGCACAGAGCTGAGCTAGGCTTCAGGCTCAGAAGGGAACCCCTTAGCCCTCACCACCCTGAGAGCTCTGCTGCTCCACACCCTCCTGTCCCACCCCAGGTCCTCAAACAGCCCACACTCAGGCTGTCCCTGCAGCCTCAGGCTTATTCACACCCAGCCACATCTCAATGCCTTTGACAATCCAACTCTAGTGGCCTAGGACCACAATCCTCTTTATTCCCCTCCCCCAAAGTGCCCTTCCCTTTGTCTTTCTCCAAGGAGCTTCTGCAAAGCCCCAGAGGTCCCCGAATCACTGTAACATCACAAATTACTCCATCCATTTTCCTGCACCTCTTGCTGTGAGGATCATGTGAGTTCTCTTGCCTCCACAGCCATGGCTCCCATCCAGCATCCTACACCCCCAACAGCTGGCTTCACAGCTGGTCTCCATCCCAGCCACCAACCTGCCAGGAAAAGGGGAGAGAAAGGAGGGAAGAAGGGAACAGGAACCATCCTCCCAGAAACTGATCTCTGAACTTCAGAATGAATGACCTCTGATTACCCTAGATTTTGAGATTACCTAGCTGAGTTTATGGTCTCCTGAAGCAAGCCTGAACAGATACTTCCATCAGATAATAGGAAGCATTGTACTGTCTTAATATCAACCACTCCACCATACAGATTATTTTCTAGGTTAAGTAGAGAAACAGCAAGCAAAAAGGGGACTGAAAACCTGTTACTATCTTGTTTGGTTGCAATGGTACAAACTACCTGTCTTCTCATTATTACAGACAGCAGTTGCTTAAGGATGCTCAGAAAATGAATGCTTAATGTAAAAAGAAAAATAAATAGTTACCAATATTTATTTAAAAGAAATACAGTGCAATAGTTCCCCCTACTGACAGCATAAAATCACATTACTAGTCAATGTTATTTCCTGGGTGGTCCTCAAATTACTAACTTGCTGTCCTCATGTGGTCCGCATAAGCTAACCAGCCTCTTATGCTTGCTGAAACCTAAAGGACAGGAGGGCAGGTCTGAGCAGAGACATAGTCTTAAGCTCTACCAGGGGCAGTTCAGGTTGAATATCAGCATGGATTTTTTCATGTAAAGGCTGGCTAAGCATTGGAACGGACTCCCAGGGATTGTCCATTTCCCAGGAAAATGGACTCCACCATTCCTGGACTCAATAAACAAACTGATTGTGGGTCTTATGTTGATATGGTGATGTTTAGTCAAACGGCAGACTCGATGTTCTTGGAGGTGTTGTCCAACCTCTATGATTCTAAGCCACAAGACGCTTTGTTCTGGTGCCCAACTCCTCCAAGAACTGCCTTTGGCCTCTTCACCGGCCTTCACTGTGCAGAGCTCGGGCAGTGGGGACACCAAGGGTGCCTCCATGGCTTTTGGGGGAACAGCGGAACCCCGAGTGCCCAGAGATGAAATTGGTGCCCCAGCGCGGAGGCACCTCTCTGCCCTCATTGCACTAATGGGAAAGGTTTTCGTATTTTTCAGCTTCCTGAAGAGAAGCAACTTCCTGCACGCTCTGAGCTCCGCTCAGGTACCTGCGGCGGCCGGGGCTGCAGCGGCAGGCGGCAGGGCCGAGCCGGGCCGGNGGAGAGCAGCTGGGCAGCCGAAAAGCGGGGCTGGTCTGCGCTGTCCGGAGTGCGGCTGGACACGGCTCCATGCCCGCCGTCACGCAGCACTTGCTTCTTGCAGCCGCCTCGCAGTGACAGGGTGGTTTGGGGTGAAAGGGACCTTAAAGAGCTGGTCGTTCCAGCACCCTGCCGTGGGCAGGGGCACCTTGCACTCGAGACCAGGTTGCTCAGAGCCCCATCCAGCCTGGCCTCGAGCACCTCCTGGGATGGGGAATCCACACCTAAGAGCGACCTGTTCCCACCCTCACAATAAAGAGATTTTTTTTAAATGTCTAATCGCAACCTACTCTCTTTCAGTTCGAGCCCCCTGTCCTCTCGCGACGTGCTCTTGTAGACAGTGTTGCTGCATCTTTCCTCAAAACTTTCTTTCCCTACCCTTCAGAGGGCATTTGCAGTGAGCTACAAGTGCCCGACATTCTCAGCTGTCCCTGCAGAACCTTTTGCGCGAAGGGAACACGGGTTGTGCCGAGAGCGTCAAAAAAAAAAAAAAAAAAAAAAAAAAAAACCCAAGGAAAAAAAAGCTCCCCCGGCCC
>VWZN01020612.1:550148-571736 GCA_013396955.1 Regulus satrapa | reverse complement strand
TAGTATGTCCCAATGGAGTCAAGTTCAGCAACTGGAAATAAAGTTTCTGGAGCAAGTAGACCAGTTCTACGATGATAACTTCCCCATGGAAATCCGACACCTACTAGCACAATGGATAGAAAGCCAGGACTGGTAGGATTTCATTCATTCTGTCTCCTATTATTTCAATCACCAACAATTATTTGGTTTGCTGGCAGGCTTTAGGGTCCTCATTTATAAACTGTGCAGGTATTTACACTCTAATGATACCATTTCACTAGTTATGGATTTAGCCATTTAAATTTAAGGAATATTGGGAGGTGAAGTTGCACATTTGAACTTACTCCTAAACAAAATCCAATAAAAATGGATTTTTAAAAATAAAGCAAGGTAATTTTTAATGGAAATGTTATACATTTACCTCTTTCAGCATAAAATTATTTACTTGTCCAAAATTGCACTTAAAGCTGGATAATTCTGGGGAACAAGCCAGCCGTTTACAGGAACTGTTCTCTAGGAGGTCAATTTATGCATAAATTTGGATTCAATTCACCTGAGAGTTGTCCTAAGAAAATTCCAAACTAAATGCAAACAAACAAACAAAAAATTAGTAATAGCAGAAAGAGACATCTCAGTTTTTCAAGCTAAATCAACAGGACTGTTGGAGGACCATTGTGCAGCGGAAAAAAAATCTGCTAAGGAATATCATGTTTCTTTATGGCTCTATTTATAGGGCTGTGGCAACATGGGTAACATTAAAATCTCCTTTTTGCCAGACATGGAGTTAGCAGGCATATCTCAAACAGGCACCTGCAATTTCTGAGGCAAGGAGAGAGGCTATCCCAAGGACATGGGTGCCATG
This sequence comes from Regulus satrapa, assembly GCA_013396955.1. Classification (NCBI taxonomy): domain Eukaryota; kingdom Metazoa; phylum Chordata; class Aves; order Passeriformes; family Regulidae; genus Regulus; species Regulus satrapa. Next base: position 570,895 of record VWZN01020612.1, on the reverse strand, counting down.
GTGTCCAAACTTTTTTCTCCTCAGTTTTGCTCACTAATGCTATTGTCCTGCACATACCAAGCTGTACCACAAACAGCAGAACCAGTAAAGCCTGGCTTTGCGTTTGTGTCCTGTGTCCCCTACATACCCTTCACCAGTAGCCTGAGAGTCTTCCTGTGTCCCCAAATAGTTTGGCTGGGGGAAAGCTCATCTGGTGCCTGGTGGGAAGAGATGTATCTGCTGCCTGGCCATCTGGCTGTTGCCTCCTGGAGCAAGTTATTGCTGCCATTTTCCTCAGTGGAGGTGCTAATTTGGATTCCTTTCTTCTATCAACCTGCCAGATTGCCATGAAATTTGTAAGAACATTCTATCTTTTGGACTTCAAGCCTGTTGCCAACTTTGTCTGAAACTGGGCATTAAATTCAGAAATTATATCTGTGTGACTGAGTGAGAGGGACAGTTTGCATAAGCCCCATTTCCTCTGACAAGTGAGCTGGAAGTATTTAAATATTCACTGGACCAGAGACTGGAAAACCCTGGTTGTCTCCTCTGGCTGACTCTACTGTCTTTGCTACCACCTCACCCTGTTTTTATATGTGCATATCTATAGGAATATTTTAAAACCCACAAAATCATAAAAAATAATTATTCACAAAGTCTAACTATATGCAAGCCACCATATACTTAAAGTCTTTTTTGCTGCCTAGATTTCTGCATAGATTATCATTTTCTGTACTGCTAGATTGACATATCATACAGCATTTTAAATGTGCATTGTTATTGCTCATTGATTCTTCAGGGAGGCTGCAGCCAACAACGAAGCGATGGCAATGATCCTTTTACAGAATTTGATAATACAAGTGGATGAACAGCTGGACCGAGTTTCACAGGAGAAGAATCTGCTCTTGATACACAACCTGAAGAGAGTCAGGAAGCTGCTGCAGGTGGGTCTTTACTTCAAATGATAAATTGCACTTCGTGCTCTCCCAGGTCTCTGGAGGCAGTGCTCGAGCTCTGTCGAATCAGTTTGTTCCAATGCCCAGCTCAGAGCTGCCCCAACTGCTGTAGACTCCAAGCAGCTATGGGAAGAATGAGCCTTCAACAAGATAGTTCAAAATAATAATTCCACTGTCTTTTTGTAGAACAGTAATTCCTATTTCAATGCATGCAGCTTGGATACAAATGCTGTGACTTCTTAGCTCTATGCATATCTGGGTTTCACTGAGCTCTTACAAATAACACTGTACAGTGCTTAAGATGCTCATGTTTATTACTATTGTAATTACGACCTTTCAGACACCTACAGATATTTAACTATGGAATAAAATACATGCTTGGGGCTTAAGGCAGCACCATGAAACAGGAACCCTTGTAAATCATTAGCATGCTTGCTGTTTTATGCTTTTCTGGGATTATTTGTTATGAATTACTTAAAGGATTTACTGTTAGGCTTCTGCAAAAAATATATTTATTTTGATTGGCTGAATGTTTCTCTAATAATTGTTTATCTAAGGCAAGGATTCTCAGAGTTCCACTTCCTTCCTGACATCTGTCTTTTGCATAAAGCAGATGTGCCTTTGAGTTTAATGAAAGTTTGGGGGGTTTTCTCTTCTTTGATGGTGTTTTCCCTAAGTATTTAAATGATAATTACATTGCTTGCCAAACATTTTCTTTATTTGAGACTTATGTACATAGACACACACTGACCTGGAAAATCTTAGCATGACTTCAGCAATGACTTTGTTCTCTTTATGGCTGTCTCTTTCTACTCTTTATCCCTAGTGGTGGCCTCTTAAAAATACGACACTATTTCCATCACTACTGCTTTTTCATCCTATATTATGCAAGCAGCCTCCTGCAATTCTTACACTACAAAATTTTAAATTGCAAAGATAAAGCCATTTTTGTTTCTTTTCTGGTTTTTGGAGCATCACTTTTCATCATTTCAGTACTCTTCAAACACCAATTTTACTCAACTGCAGAAATCCTGTTGTTTCTGTAATGATCTTGGCACATTTTACCACAAAGCTGTATCACCTTAGTAAAGGATTCTTCCACAGGGGCAGATGTATGGAAAAAAACATTTCAGGCCAAGCAGTTGCACTAGTGTATTGCTGGCTTCAAATTGATTGTACCATTACAATGTGCACAGGCAGAAGGACTAGCACATATTTACATACGAGCTCTACAAAATTAAAGCTTCTCATTGTTGTTCCTCCTGCTCTTTGCCCCGTTCATTTTACTCTAAATCTTTAACCAAAACTGGAAGCATCAGCTCTGTGTGCTATGCCAAATTGGGCACATCAAGCCAAGCAATCAGGCCTTGGGTGAGCTCATTTGAATTCATGTAATAATCAGTGTGAAAATGCCCTGAACAAAAACCCTTTCTTTCAAGTCCTGTCCCTGGAAATTATATCATGATGTGCTTGAGAAAGAGCACAAAGCAAAGGAGGCTTATTACAGAAAGGCAAGAGGAGGGGAGTTTTAAGTGATTTGTGATTAAATGGTTTCTCAGGTGCTAGGTCTGAGTCATAATTCCAGAACGAGCCAAAATGCTCAGGCACCCCCATTATAGCTGAATAGTGCTATGAACTCCTTGAGAGTACGTGTGTGATAGTAGAATTATACTGCTTATAAAATGGGGTCTGAATCTTGAGCATTGCAGTAGAATGCTTCTAGATGAATAAAAAAACAACCCAGCAGCTCTCCCCATCCCTAATAATGTTGACCTTTCTTCAAGATGATGATGATCTTGCATTGAGACAGCACATAGCCTGAATTTAGACAAAAAGCTACCCATTCACTTTCAAAATACACATGTAAACCACAAGAAACTGGATGGCACTTTCATTGTTGGAGCTTTTCCCTCATCTTGAACACTATCACTCACAGTCTATATTCTGATTTCCAAAATAATTAGAAGAGGCTGGAGTAGGACCAGGTTCTTGCAGTGTTTGGTAACAATCAATTATTGGATAAGAAAAATAATTTATACTGTCTTAAGAAATCTGTGACATCAGAATTTTTGACTTTAGTGTAAAACACTGTGTTACAATTTCTAAGGTATAGAACGTAGAAGATAAATGCATTTTCAGCCATAGTATGGGCTGAGTCTTCTGTAGAGCTGCACCGGTAGTCTCTTGCTGCAGCTGGTAAAATTGTTTCTTCACTAATTAGGTAAGTACATCAGTAAGGAAATGCTATAGAGTAGCTGAAATCAGCTGACAGCCTATCCTTGTTATCAACTGTCAAGGGTTATTAATGGCATGGTTATGAACATGGCACATAGCATGGACAGTATGTTCTGTAACATTCTTAACTTTGAGTATGCAAATTATCTAATTATGGGTCTAATCTTTCGTTAATGCATCGCTAGTTGCATTTTATTGCTGAATACATGAGAAGATTGGAAACAGGCATTTGGTTCCCACCCACAGCTGGAAGCTCTTGCAGATGCCTAACTCTTGCAATTTGAGCTAGTTTGTAATAGGTTCATGAGACACCACCAGAAGAATGTGACTGATGTACAGAGTAGAATGCCGTGGTCCTTTTTTGTTCCGACACACCACCTAGGGAAAGGGAGACTGGAATGGTAGGCTGTAAAACTAATGAGATTTTTCACTGACTGATGAAAGAAAGACTGGGTTCCTAAACAGGGGAGGAAGCCGCTTTTGTAAACATCTTTTCCTCTCTGGTGACTCTTGTGAACAGTGTTGGTTTGACTTTCTCTGAAGGTTAATTACCATGAGCCCACCTTTATCTCTGCTTCACTCTCTAGTGCAAGCACTTCTTTGAAATTTCACAGCTCCCTCCTCTTCCTTCCCCTCTGAACCACACACAGAAGCACAGACCTAAGTTCATCGTGCACACACACAAAGCTGTCCAACCTCAATACACCATGTGAGCACAACGTTTGTTCATTATTTTGAGCCAAATTGTGTTATACTATTGAGTAACACTTGACAAAATAGATAATGCTGGAAACCAGCACTTATCACTATGTACACAGCACAGTATGTTGAGCTGTGGTAAAGGTTTCTAAGTGCTATAACAATAGTAGTAATAAAGAAAAATTCAATTAGAGAACACACAAAAGGTATTCCAAAGCAACCTGCAGTTCTTGACAAAGCACAAATTGAGAGACTAATGTTTCATCAGAAATGCAACTGGATGGCTAGTGAAAGGCAGTCTTAGAACAGGAAGCAATGTACACTTCATAAGTGGCCTGTGCAGCTGTTTTCTAGACAGACAAGGACTCCTTAGGATCAGGATTCCTGGTGCTGTTACTGACTCTGGAGAGCATTATTTCTAAGAGTCTCCAGCACAACAGCCAAGCACACCTCATCTAAAAGATCTCCCCGAGATTTTTGTTATAAAATTGAGAAAATCTCTTATTCTGTTTATTGAAACATCTTTACATACATGTGTTAGTTGTTCCATGAAAATAAGAATGGAAAGAGTGAAAGAAGAGAGAATTTGCCTGCCTCAGTTGCAATACAAAGTTTTGGGCAACCTTGGGGGTTGTGAAGGGCAAAGAGTAGAAGTCCAAGCAGGAAGGTGGATCTCCCTGGCACCCCTGCTTTTAGAACACAGACACCATCCCTATTCTCTCACCATTAGAGAAATAACTGTGGAATATGACATTCCTGCTTAGACTGCTTACATTTCCAAAAATATCTGTAGGCAAAAAGAAACACTGACCAAGAAATATGTCTTTTGAAAAAGCACTTTGAAATGGTGTTGAGAAACTTAGCTAAGCAGCTGTGGTCACTGCTAGCTCCCTGTAATTTGCTTCTCTATTTCTTGCTTTCATTGAAGCATCTCTTCTTGACATTAATCTGGTATAAATGCACATACTGTATTAAAATCAGGGTCAGCATTTTAGGTTAAAATCTTTCATATTTGCTTCTTCCATTATTATTACTTTTCTAGTCAGTAAATTTGATTCATTTTCATAGCAGAAGAGCTTTTTGTTGCTGTGCTCTTCAATGGGAGACAGAACAGCATAGTCTGTTCCCACTTTCTGAGGTTAAATTATATGTCCATCTTCCTACAGAGCTTCCTCCAGCAACAGTTTTGGAAAAGTGAGAGGGATAAAATGTTCAGAGGGGGAAAGAGCAGGGAAACTATGCTTTTAGTTCTTTCTCCTTCTTAAAATCTAGATGGAGAAAAGCAAAGCAGATTAGTCGCAAGGAGATGGTTTGTGCTGTTGTTATGACAACAAAATGTAAAGGGCAGATGTTAAGCTTTGAAGAGCTGCCTAGCACTTCTAGGAACCAAACTGCAGATGTAAGAGTCTGCATGACCTTGGCCCGTGGACAATGACATCCTAGTTTTGAGAAGGAATGTTTTTAGGTGACAGTATACCTGTCCCTGATGTAAGCCCCTGCGTGATGCACAAGTAGATTTAGTGCAGAGACTCTCATGGAGGACAGGCCCTGCCCACATTCCTGACTCACCTGCCAAAATCCTGTCTTGGAGGACAGCAGCCAGGCTGAAGTGCAGCCAGAAAGCCTGGCCAGGGGAAGCTCAGAGGAGCCTGGGAATCAGAGATGGGCACTGTCCCCTGGTGTCCCACTGCTCCATTTAGGAATGATGCTGGTGGGCAACTGCCTGTTCAGCTCCGGGATGTCCTTCCCCCCACACACTCCAAGCCGGAAACCTGGAGCACTGTTCAGGTGCTTGCTAGACAAGAAGTACTCTATGGAATGCAGCCTGGCCCGAGCGTGGGTTCAGATGAGCTCTCAGGAGGAGCCACACTGCCTGTGCTGTGCTCTGTGATGAGTGTAGGACAGCCCCATCAGGGCAAAAGCAGAAATTCCCAGAATCATCCTACTCATAACTGAAGCCCTTATTTATGCTCTAGTCTTCAAGATAATTTCTGAAAACAATCCCTTCTCATTAATGGCAACGTGCATCTGTGTCACTTCTCTGTCTATGGTATTCAGGGTGAAATCTGATTATATAAATCTTCCTTTATAGAAGTGAAATAACAGATTTCAGGAATAAGAAGGGCTGCTCTGCACATTTACCATTGAAGCCTGAGGTAATGAGTATACTGTGTGCTCTGGGGAGCAATTTGGTGTAAATTATGTATATTCATGAAATTAATTTAATTCTTACAGCACATTCTTCACTACTCTTGAACTTTACCGATTCCCCAGCCCTGCTAGGGCCTAAGATGGGGGGAGGGATGGTAATGGGATTATGCCTGAATAAGCAGGTCTGTGGACACCCACACCATTAATATCTTGGGGCCTGTTTACAAAGAGAGAGGTCAGGCAGGAGCGCCGGATCTCGCGATTCACACCAACCAGTTACCTAAAAACAAGCTTTTGGAAGCTATATTAAGCAGCTGGGAAATAGTTCTTTAGTTACATTATTTTATCCTGACTGTTTGTATGGAAAGGTCTGGAATAGCTTCTGAAAGTATCTTCTGTCATCTAAAAGAACATATATTAAAGCACTTTTTCCATGTAAAATTCACTGTTTCTATGTAGTACAAACAAATACAACTTTACATGCTTCAAACAGTGACACAGCAGTGCATGATTCTGTGTCATGTTCCTGGTTATACTGCCCAGCTTGTTTTTATCTGCAATGGGCACTGAATATCCCTGTGCTTCTCCAGAGAGAACTAAGTGAACATATAAAGGTTCCTTAGTTCAAGTGACTGTTTACAAAAGCCTGTGTACCAGAAAGGAACATGCATGAGGAACCCTAAGATTATTTATTTCAGTGCATCAAAGAAAGTGGACAAAATAGCATTAGATCCAAAACAGGACATGCCAGTTGGGTGCTGACAAACAATGCTAATAAGCCCTGTGCTGAGAAACAGTTGCAAAGGGTTGAAACAGCCGCTGATGTTTAAGTTGCAGTTTCCTGTTAAAGTTTAAAAAAGGGTGAGAATGGAACAAAATAGAGAAAGTTTCTAATAAACCACAGAAGATCCATTTCAAAATGTTATTTACATGTATTTAGCACTGGTGTAGCCTACCAGATCAACAACTCAACACGGTAAAGCAGATGTGTTTTGAACCAGTGTGTCCTGCTGTCTAACACAATTCAGATTGCATTAGGCTGCTCCCAGTGAGTTTTTCAGTACAACCATTAAAGCTGTTTACAGAAAATTTTGGCGTGCAAATGGGAAACCCCGCACAGAGGTCTGTTTGTTCAAGCAGCTAGGTGTCTGCTCCTAGCAACTGCAGCCTGGTGACTGCACCTTGGCTAATAAAGGTTTTTAAAAATGGTTAGTACAAGGTTGCTTGTTACAAGTAAAATACATTGGGGCTTCTCGTTATTATTTAAAGAATGCAACTCTAAAAGCTTATAAATGTTTCAGTTTGTTTTTGTAGAATGAAAAAGAGTTACAGATAGATGGAAAAATACAAGCAAACTAAATAACCTCTTGTGGGCTTTGTTCATTCTGAAGTATTAAGAGCCCAGTTACAGTTGAACATCTGCCTGAGAGATTAGTTAATAATACTTAAGTCTTTGTGCCCAGAGGAGGATGGGGATGTGAGGATCAGTCCTCTCTGTCCTCTGATGTTTTACCCTTTTACATAGGGAACATGGTATTTTTATTTACTTTCAAATAAATCTCACTTAAACAAGAAGTTATTTATTCTCAAATAAATATTAAATAAGAAACATCAATACATTATTCACCCCTCCCTGTCAGTACAGTTCTACTGTCTGATGATGACTTTTACAGAAATGTATTTCTTGTAGTTTTATCTCACCCTGCCTGCTCAGAAGTCTGCTGTTTCTGTAGATTATTCCTTCAGTGCCTTTAGTGACTGCTGGGAAGGACTCAGCAGTGGAATTTGAGGGGTGGAATAAAAGACCTCTGCCTTCACAGCTCATTCACTGTGCTTTTACAGCTTTGCCTATTGTAATTAAGTTGCAATTAAAAAAAAAATGCCCTAAAAAATTATGATCATCTGGAAGTTATGCATCATATACTATCAGAAAACTATGAGTCTACATAGCTGTGTATTAGGACTTCCCACACATCACAGGAGTTTTCTAAAACAATGAGGTTGCCTTTAAGTTCTCTCACATATTTTGAGAGGGAGATGGAGAAAACTAAAAATAAAAGTACAACAAGTTCAGTCTAAATAGATGATGTCACATGTACTTCCTCTTAAACACCTAGATAAAACGGAGATCTTTCTAGTAGATTTTTTTAGTAAGAATACTATCTGTTTAAGTGCAAGCTTTCAAAAAACTCCCAAGCACTTAACTTTTATCAGGCTCCCACAAAGACTGACTCTTTCTTTGTATTCTGCTGTTGTCTTCATTAGACTTTCTGCCTGGATACATAAACAAAGGTAGAAAACAAATCAAAGCAAAGTGTTATTTATCATATTTGAAGGTGAAAACGAGAAATATGTATGTACAGCTATGCCTTCCCTCCCACATCTTCAAGATACATGACTAAACCAAATCTTTCTTTCTTTCCAAAAAATAAAATTATAGACAAAAGGGGGTTTTCTTCCTGTTTTTGATTTTATGAAAGATGAGATATTTGCTTATCCAGAAAGATACTGAGTATCAGACTTAGTAAAATAATCATATCACAAGTGAGCAATAGGGAAGGAAATATATTTTTGTTTGACTTTGTCCTGCTGTTTCCTATATCTCCTCCCTTCCATCAGCTTCTTTAAATATTCATTCAGTATGAACAAACACTTCAGTGGTTGTACTAAATAACCCTTCCACACCTCCTGTTGTATACAGTTAAAATGCTCAAGAAGGGCTTTTTCTAGCAGGAATGAGAAGAAATATAGCTGATGGTTTTGAGAGTTAAAAGGAAAAAAAATAAAATAATAATAATTTTTTTTAAAAAACCAAAGAAAATAAAAACTCCAACCAAATTCTGAAGCAATTTTCAGAACTGGAAAGCAGTAAAACCTACTCAAGTCATTTTTAAAGGTCACCTTGGAAACAGGGAGATAATCAGGCAAACCCCTGACTGATTTTCTAAAGGTTTCACAGCACATCCTTCTACATTACAGGTCAAGACCAACTAACACCTAATCCACTGCTTTAACCACAGAAAACAGTCGGTTGCTCATGTAGTGCACATCCAGTATTGACTGAAAGGTGTGTACAGTGTACAGAGCCCTTTGCCACTTGAAAAGCAGTCCATGATAGTGTGGCTGGGAGTGATCCACTTTGTGATGGAGCTGCCTACAGGAAAATCAGCTACAATTTGAAAACTTTAAAAATGGGAAGAAGAGTAAGAGAATGACTCTAGTTGAGATTTCCTAATTTCTGTCAGAGGAAGCAGTAAATTCCAGATACTAAAACTGACAGTTGTTTGGTGTTCTTTTTGAAAGCACAAGTATTTTAAAATGTCATAATACGTATTTTAAAGTTTCTCCATGATCTTGCAGCTTATAGGATCAAACCTTGCATTTCCCCAGCCACTGTTTCATGCACCTTTAACATATTCCAAAGAGTTCAAGCTGTTTGAAATTTGGCTAAAGGGCATAAACTCTGCATGCTATCACATACAAACTGTTTTTACAGAAATGCCTCTTTGTTTTTCTCCATGATCTAGTAATATACTGTCACAACAGATGTCCCTGGAGTAGAAAGAGTGCATGCCAGGTGGCAGTAGGAAGGTTTTCTCCAAGGAAATGTCATCAGCATTTGCAGGAAATTGTCACCTGTTGAGAATGAAAGTTCATCTTCCTCCTGTTTGCTTAAATTTAGCATCATGCTTGTAGTTCTTGAGAAGAATCCAGTCCAAGTAAGATCATTTGTTGTTTGTTGTAACTCATGGTATAGAAAGACCTCATCGGAACAGAAGAGAGGAGAAAGAAAACTTCTAAAACCAACAAAATTACAGTAATATTAGCAGATATTTTGATTTGAAGGAAGAAAATCAAATCCTCAATTTCTCTGAGTTGGTATTTGTCAAAATACAAATATAAATTTTCTCCTTACATTTTAATCTTATTAATACAATATTGTGCATCTACAAAATCTACACTCTTCTTCCTTTTCTGGTTCCTAATGTTCATGTCACTATAAGTTAGGATTCCCCCATCTCAAGCCATTTCTGGTTAAAATTCCTTAATTTTCTGATTTATACTACTCTTTTGCTGATAGGAGATAATTTTCATTCAGAAATCAAGGTCATCTTGGGCAATTTCTGCCCTCAGCTAAAGACAAAATGGAAGTGCAGAGGAACAAGAGATTGCAATAGAGGAATAATAAGGGAATACCAAGCAATGCATTCCAAAGTGTAATTACAGCTGAGAAGTTTGAAACACAGGCAGAAAAAATTCAGTGTTATTATTTTTCCAGAGTCAAAAACATGATTACTGTGACTTTTAGTCACTGTTGTTATTCAATAAGATGCAATTCTTGAGATATTTATTGTTACAATTTATTTATCAATTTATTACTGACGAGTTGCAATCCATCTGCCCCTTTACTGCAAAAGGGGCTGCTCCAGGAGTACAGGTGGCAGCTCTCTGTTGACCTTCTTGACATCTACTCAACCTGAATCAAGTTGAAGAAGCACTAGCCTGGCATAAATATGGGGATCACTACAGACCCAGCTTGTTTCTACAGCCTTATGAGTTAAAGAAGAAAGGAGGGGAGGAAGTGAATTTCCACTCCCTCTCTTGATTCAGATGGTTTTCTCTTAATGAAACAAAGAAAAGGAGAGAAAGAGTTTTTGAAAGTTTTGCATATGAATCGTGTCTAGAAACGCTAGGAAAGTCCCTAATAACCGGCATCCTTTGAGGGGAATTTTAACACATCCCACTGTCAGAATTATTTTTAAGAGCCTCTTCTACATGAATGTGTTTTTCCAACTCCAAGAGAGGGTATTTACTTCCTCTTGACTTGGTTAAATAGCTTTTATTCGATCCCTTTTAAATCCTTGCAGTGCTGGAATTCTGTTGGGCAGTGGTAAGCCAGGACTAAGGTAAGCCTCAAAGATAAGCTTAAAGCCTTAGGCTTTGTAGCTTCATGCACCAGTCTATGGCATGGCCACTTACTGGCCATCTGTGGGGAAGGTGAAACACTGCTTTACTACCAAAAAGAAATAACAGCCAGAAGCAGAAATTAACAGAGGAATTAATATGTCCATCAGACTCACATCAGTGGCAGATTTCTCCCCACAGCTTTCAGCCCAAACCTTATTAGTAACAGGACTTTTTCTCCCTCTAATCAAGGTACAGATAGATGAGAAAGGCTTAGCAATAACAGCTGAAACAAGGCAGGACTGTTCTCCCCTCTCCCAGCTTCACATGTGCTCATCCATAACAACAAACTGATCCTTTGGTGAGTAGTTTCAGTCCACCAAGGAGCAGAAAACCCAGTCAGTAAAAAAAGCATGAGTCATTTCCATCCCAGTTAGCAACATGGATTGGCTCCCTAAGGGGTCAGGCACTGGGCTGGAGCACAGCCAGGAGCACAGCCTCTCTTTGCAGCAGTTAATTTGCCCTGGCTGTTGCTGTTGGACCTCAGTTCCACATGACACCCCAATCAATTCTTTGCAGGAAGATCACAGCCGTTTCCCTCATTTCTATATTCCCTTCCCAAAGCTACATCCTGACACTGCAAAGAGAGAGGCTGGGAATATGCCCAATAAAGGAGACTGTGAATATATTACTGGACCTGAAGTACAGTGGTTGAAGGAAGCATGCAGCGACATCGTAGTTACTGTCCTTACAGCCATGGAGCTGTCAAATAGAAATGTGTAGTGACAGATCTTTGGAACTGTTAATTGACGTGGAAATCAGCACTGTATCCTTAATCAAGTCTCCTCTCACTGCTCAGGAAGGAGCAGGCAGGGAGGGAGTGTTTGGCGTTTCATCTGGAGAAGAGTGTTTCCTGGGGTAGTATTACTCACTACTTCTTGTTTACAGAGAACCTCCTAAAACTAGTCAGAATCACAGCTCCTGTTCCTCAGGGTAAGTGATACAGATGGTTACTGGAGTAAAGTACCTTTCTGAACTGCTTTTAAGGAGATCAAAGGAGGCACAGAGCTGGGGCTACTCTGTGTGTGCACTGGTTGCACCGTGGGGCATGTACTTTTCTGTCCTGAAAATACTTCAGAAACAATAGAAACAAAGTTTTGTTTCGTGCCATAACCATGCCAGGACAGTCAAAGCTTCCTTTGAAGAACATTTGGTATCTTGGTTATTTAGTTGTAAGAGTCCTATATCTTTCACCTTAGTCCATACCTGGAACCACAGTACACATGGTATTTAATACTAAGTAGCTTGAACCAAGTTGCCATGATCAAAACTACCATTTTTAATATGGTATTTCTTTACTTTGCAATTGAAGTCAAAACATATTTCAGATTACACGTTTCATGCAAGAGCTTCCAGGAAATGTTTAGTGAAAAGCATTGAAAAGGTATGTTTATGCCATGGTACTTGTTGCATACAGAAGCAATGTGTTCACGCTCCTCTCAGATGTGTTCACACTTCTCTCAGATGCATTAACACCCTTGTGTCTAACACAACAATTGGTATGGGATATCAAAGGAAGATGTGGCATCAATTAAAAGATGTATAAACTCGTTGTGCCATGTTCAGAGACAGCTAGAATAAAAGAGGTTCTGAGTAGCAGGGAGATATGATGAAAATAAAGACTAATGATAAAGAGGAGAAAATAGAGTAAGTCCAGAACTGGAAACCACACAGGAAAATAAATTAAATGGATTAACTCCGATGAATGGACAAACACTTTGAGCACTGAATGAAGGACATCTGAGTGAATGATACTGAATGAAAAGCATGAAGGATACTGAGAAATACTGAATGAATACATCACAATAAAGGAATCTGCTTGAGAATCCTCAATCATTCACATTTTATAAATACAGCATACACCAATATTAGTTCAAATTGTGCGCAGTCCTTGTGTAGGAGATTTCTGGCCCTGGTCAGGCAATAGAGCTAAATATTTAGCTCTCCATCAATCAGAAAGCTAAATATGATTTATTAAGATCTATATGAAGAGCAGAGAGCAAGCAGCAAGCATACATGCAGGCAAACAAGCAGTGCAGGCAGTCCAGACAGCAGTGTCTGTCTGTCCAAAAACATCCAAGGTACATTGATAAGACACTGAACATGCATTGGCTAACTTCTGTAAACATCACTATTATCAAGAATTCTCCCCGAAGTCTCAAAACATCCCAGAGCCAAGTCTGGCTCATGTGGTAGCAAATCTTCAGTTACATACCAGTGATTCAGCACTTTATTTATGGTGGTGCAAAAATGTAGATTTTTTTGGTTCTTTGGCTTGGGGCAAAACTTATATATTCCTTCATCTCAGGCACATTATTTTTTGAAAGAGAAAAATTGTTCATGGACATTAAAATTTAAGTCTTCTGTTTTATGCTGAGGAAGCTTTCCTGCTTGCATCATTACCATATTGATATGCTTACAAACTTTTTTGTTGGCAGAAGTGATACATGCTAAGCAGCAACATCCTATTGAAAATCGAAGATGTGATAAAATCGTGCCCAGAATAGCCTGACAGGAAAGCCCTTTCAAAACAGCTGGGTTAGCAGGGGAGCAATTTGATCTTCAAATGATATACATCTCGGAATTGTATCTTTATAATCTCTGTGGAACATTTAAAAAAATATTTTATGATGGTGACACTAACTGATGCTGCCCTGAAAGCCTGAACCAGCACATGAAAAGGGGAGTCTTTTCCACCCACACCAATCTGTAGTTCACAGACACTCATACATCATGTTTGTGATTTCCAGAGGGACTTCCTGAATTCTGGAATTTTTTTGAGTTATATTTACTTGTGCTTGCAGGGCAAATATCATGGTAATCCCATGCATATAGCAGTGATCATCTCAAACTGCTTAAGAGAAGAAAGAAGAATATTGGCTGCAGCCAGCATGCCTGTACAGGTAATGAATTACATTTCATTAATCTGCTCCATGTTAATCTGCTCACATGCTTTTCAGACCAAATCCTGTCCCCTCATTCTGCTGAAGTGATTTGTGTGCACTAGGGGTTGCCAAATGTTGCCCTTTAAACTCACATTTGAACTTCATTAGTGGCTCTTCTGCTGGAAACATTGCTATGAGGGACTTTCATGTCACAGCTAATCTTCAAAGACTTTAATCTGTAGGAAGGGTTTTAAAGAGATTATTCTTTGCAAAACAGATGTGTGTATTTTAAATTATGCAATGAATTAATTCATATTAATTATGGAATGCAAATTACATTATATCCAACATTTTATAGAGTTATTGATTTTATGTTGTTTGGAGAAAAAAATTCAAATTAACTATGAAACTCATTTTGGGGAAATTGTTACATGATTGAAACCCAGAGAGAATTTTTAAGACAAATGTGTTCTTGTTAATCACTTCTGGATGTAATATATATTCCTATATGAGTCTTGTGCCATGGATCTTTTTTAAAAAATCTAATAATCTGCATTTAATTTAGTAGATGTTTAATGTCTGCCGTATGTGCACACCTTTTCATCTCTTGGATTCCAAAGTTAAAGCTGCATGCTTTTCAAATGTGTAGAACTAAACATGTCTGTGTGTTTACAGCAGTCTCCAGATGGTTGAACACTGGCTTCAGAATTCCCTCTCTGTGCTGGAACTTGCAGTACAGTTTCTATCACCTATTATTATTATTATTACTCACCCTCCAATTATCTGTTCAATGTATTCCAGGGGCCACTGGAAAAGTCTCTACAGAACTCTGTGGTTTCAGAACGCCAAAGAAATGTAGAACACAAAGTATCCGCAATCAAGAACAGTGCTCAGGTACCTTTTCTGTCCTGTGTGCTGTCACTGCCCACATGATTTTCATACAGACACACCTGAACTATCTTTAAGCTGGGTAGCACAACGACTTCTACCAACAGACACACCATCCATTTTCCATTATGTCAAGGACATCTGCCCAGACTAACAGCTTAGGACACACCTGGATCCTCAGGTGCTAGCAGCTGTCTGGGTTCAGTGTGAGAGTTCCCTATTTTGAAGCTATCATGCTCATCCCTCTGTGAGTTGCAGGCAGACCACTCAGTGCAGTAAGAGCCGACCTACAGTCTCTAAAAAGGGGCGAGGGTCAGAAAATATATTTTTGCAACTTCACCTCCTTTAGCTGGGGCAGCAGTAGCTTAACCTTCACGACCTCTGAGTCATGTACCGAGACCTTTGTTGAGCCGAAGGCTACCTGACACAATTACTGGTTTGGAGACTTGAGGGGACAAGAACACTGGGAGCTGATGTAACAACTCTCCAGGAGTTTCTCATGCCATTGCAGGGCAGAGCTGGGCTGAGTCAAACCTGTGGCTATGTCCCAGAGACCTGAAAGTTCAGAGAATACCTGCCCATTCAGGATAAGGATTCAGAGTACTCATGGCTTTTTTGCTATACCAGCCCCACTTTCAGCTTTGCAGCAGTCTCAGTGTAGAAACTATATTTTTAATGCCTGTCCATATGTTGTTCAAGAGGAACACTTCTGGCATACTGGAAAGAGATCCCAGCAGCATTCTCTCATCAGTGTCTCCTTGCACAGAGAAGAAGGGTGAGAGAGATCAAACACTTAGAAGCATAAAGTAGTTTCAGAAGACTGTAATACTAGGTGTCTATCAACACATAAAGTTGCAAGATAAGAGCTGCAGAGCAGACAAAGCAGCAGCCTGTTGTGCTGCTCCTCCTGCCTGTGTGAGGAAGCACAGCCACCCCTGAAGGGCCAGTGAAAAGGAGAACATTTTCTAGATAGCAGGGTTGGGTTTTTTAGTAGGTAATTAAGTTGAACTCAGAAATTAGCCAGCTCCTCATGCATGTAATTTCATACTTTACACATATAATTTAAAACTTTAGTCTCCAGAATAAAGAGTAAACCAAAGTGGCTAATTGTGTGTGGGCTCATTTAGCAGACAAGTCTCTGTATTTTCACAGACACTTAATGTGCACATCCTAGGCAACTAAAAAGGATTGTTTATGAGTTGTTGGCAAAATCAAGGCTTCCTATAAAGTGCGCAGAAATAGCCCTTTGAAGTACAACAGATAATTTCCTACAGTTTTATTTTCCTTCTTTAGATGGGGCTTTTGGAATTATAATTGACTATGATTATTTTTACTGCTTATCACTTTTTTTTAAATTATCATTGATTGGCTACTAGAAAATATCTTCAATATTTTTTTACAGCACATATGAAAAGAAAGCTGCAAAATGCCAAAGTAGCAAAAATATTTCATTTCTTAATCCAAATATTTAAGACATTCTGCAAATAAACTCTGTGAGCTCTACTCCAGTGTCTGACTCCATTCTTTCTTGGCTTTGCACACCCCAATTCAATTTCCATTTAAGTAAATGCAAAATTATCCCTTTGCCCTGCTTTCAAATTTCAAGCAGATAGTAACGTTATTGGCATAACAATTTCAGTTTAGCTCAGGCTAACACAATCATTCCATACTTTCCACTACGTCATTGCACTAGTAAACAGGAAGGGATAAAGCTGAATCAACTACTGTCAACTGCAGGATAGAGGATAATATCTGACTTTCTAAACAAGTGAAATAAGTCTGTAGCTATAAATGTGTATGTATTATTCAATCATACTTTTTAAAGTTTACAAGATTGTAAACAAGGGTTCCCAGAACTGTTCAGGGGTTTTCAAATGGTAAGAAAGAAAAATACTACATTATGCATTTGTTCATTTCTTTCCTGGGAAAGATGACTGACCAAGATGTGAAATACTTGGAAGACTTGCAAGAGGAATTTGACTTCAGGTATAAAACAATACAGAGCTTAGGTAAGAGTTTTTATACTAATTTTTAGATTTCCTAGAAAATGGCTTATTCTGTAGCTAGACTCCAGCACCAGGGGGTTTTGTGCATTACTTAAATAATATATGTAAACACAAAAATAGATCTTTGGTTTATACAAAGTTACAGTCCTGGAACATAATGACTCTTTAGGGGTTAAGAGGGTAACGAGGTTCATGTTAACTATAGTTATTTCCTACAGATAAGCTGCCTAATGGCACGTAAAGTAGTACATGCCTTAATTTAAAGAACCTATTTTTCAATATCCTCATCTTTTACATTCCCTTCTTTGGGAGAATGTAGAAGAGACTCCTATTTCCCAGAGTCATGCAACACTGATTTTTCTCACTTCTAACTTGGCTTTCTGTTCTTTTTTGACCACAGTGGTGATAACCAGCTGGTAAGCACTCTGACAGCATGTTTGATCAGTCTGTGATGGTTGAGATCTGCATGTGGCAGCAGTCCTTGCATGGTCTCTTTCAGAAAAGAAACTGGGGTCTCCTTGTGTCTGCTCAGCTATCTTTATGATTTTTGAACATACAGGGCTTGAAACATCCAAGTCCTTAAGCACATCAGTCCTAAATGTTGAAGGCTGAATAAGATCCAGCAATCAGAAGAGTTGCCACAGTTTAATGAGTTGCTAGTCATCAGGCCAATCATAATTACTGACCACACATATCTGAAAGCTGCCCCACTTGCAGAATAAAATGTGCTGACAACAAATGACTTTCAGGGCTTAAAATTTCACTGCTCTGCTCCAGCTCCAGTGTGTGGGAGCAATTGCTGTGCCTCTACTGAAACATCTACCCTAACTCAACAGGAAGGCATCAATCCAGAGCTTAGCAGGCACCCAGTTGGCACTGATTTCTTTTTTGAATGTAGGATGAAAGATGCAAAAGGTCTGGGAAGGGGGGGGTTGGGAAGGAGCTGCATGTGAAAGACCATGGGTGAGCTTGGGGACTTTTGAAACTAGTGCATGATCCAGAGAAGGACAAATGTTAGAGAGAGGGGGCAATGCCCAAAAATCAGTCCTCCTGGCTTCTGAAATTCCCCTGGCAATGAACACTTTATCTCTGTTTCAAATGCCTCTCAGCCAGACGCTGTAATTCACATTGACTCCAAAAAGCTTTAGCCTAACTGCTGACACCAGGAGCATAATTGTGTGTACACATCAATCATTGATCCAAGCCAGATGTACATAATACACAGGAGTCTGCACAGAGATGACAAATTCAGAGAACTCTGGGTATCATCTGTATATTTTCTGCCTTTTCCTGCCCCACATACACATCTACAGACCATAAACACATAGAGGATCCATAAAACCTTATATTAAACTTTTACTAAAGCTAGTAATTTCAAATGAAATATACTGTTACATAATCTACTGATGTCCACAATTTATTTTTCAGTAGTTCATGCTTCAGTCTGGCTGTGGTTTTTTTCCTCTTCTCCCCTTATAAACAGGCACATGCACCCACGCATGTATTTATACTGATTTTTTTTTGTTGTTGTTTTTTTTTGTCCCCTGCAGAACAGAATGACAAAAACAGTGCCCTCATTAAACAGGAAATGTTAGCGTTGCAGGCAATGCTTAATACTTTAGACTACAAGAGAAAGGTTAGTGACAATGTTTTGTCATTTGTGGTTAATCTGCTTTCTCCCCTTATTCCCACACCAAATACTCAAATGTGTGATTTTCTGAATTTTCATCTCAGAAGAATAGACAAATTTCACAGGAGTTAAAAAGTTGCAAAACGTTTGGGTGGGTGGTTCTGCGCACCCTAAGAGTGAAACAGTTTGTTTGAGTCGGTGGGGAGTTGGGTGGGGATGGTGTGAGTAAATCAGGAAAACAAAAAACCAATGCATTTTATATGATGCAAAACAAAATCAGAACTTTTTGAACTGGACAGAGCTTTTCAAATGTCAAAGTCTTGGAGATATTATGCCCACACAGAATTCAACACTCTTCCCTCCTACCCTCCCCCCAAAAAAATTTACTGAAGAAGAGTTCATAGGGATTCAGGATTAATGTTCAATGGGTGATGAATCCTATCACTGAGGCAATAGGAATTAAACATGGTTACTTTCAGAATAATTGAAAAAACACAATAAGCACTTCATGTTAGTTGCCTGTGGTCAGTTAGTGACACCTTTCCTCTTTTCCAGGAAGTGCTCAGTAAAATAGGGCGTGTGATCCATGAGATCGATATTCTGATGAGCAACATGCTGACCGAGGAGCTGCTGGACTGGAAGAGACGGCAGCAGATCGCCTGCATCGGGGGGCCCCTCCACGGGGGGCTCGATCAGCTCCAGAACTGGTAAACCTGCCCTGACCTCGCATTTCCACTGAAAACCACAGGAAGTCTGCTGCACTTGAAATGATCATTCCTTTAGATCAGCTGCAACAGCAGCAAATTCACCAGCAGCTAAGAAAGTAAATAACTAAAAGGTGCTAACTTAAAAGCAACATTCGCTATTCAGAATTAACACCATGGTGAACTGCTGAGCCTGACTCATGGCAGTCACTAATTTTTGGGTTTGACAGTTCCTCCAGATACATGAGACATACTCTCTTGGGAGTTTTGCTTGAGTAAGAATGGTGCTGACTGAGTTTGTCATTGAAGGCAGTGGGAGTTGTGTCTAGGCAGGAGCTGGGTAGAGGCTTTATGCTTTGACTCACTCCTCCAGACTTCACACTGTGCAGGGATTGAATGGCAGTAGTCTCTGTGGTGGCAACTCTGAAGTGATTGCAAATAAAGAGAAAATAGCGTTATATTTAAAAGATAGCATACCCAGACAATGTCAACACAACATCCTGGTCATTACTCTCCCATCAAAACTCTCATATGGAAAAGGTGAAGTAAAAAGTAAGAAGTAAAAAGGAAGGAAAATTACCAAGAAAATTTTAAGAACTTTTTTAAAAATTTTTTCCTTCTTTTTTTTTTTTTGTGTGTATAGGTTTCTCTTTTTTTCACTGAAGTACTTTTTTTTCCAATGAAGATGCTAAAAATAGCTTAAAAATGTAATTTTATACACACATACTCTATTGAACTGTTAGCAAGTATGTTTGGATTTATTTTTCTTTACTGCTTTTACACTTTTTTGGTCTTGTTAACTTGCTCATTCTACATAAATATTACCCTTTTAAAGAATACATTTTAAATACATACATAAAGAAAACTCTTGAGCTGTAGGAAATAATTAATGTTGGCAGAAGTTCCCCACATGTACAACATCAGGACCATGTATATATTTCTTCCAAATTGTCACAGACAGTATTGCGTTGTTGTGAAAATATTATCTTTGAAGATAAAGTAGGTGATTTGCCCAATGTATTTATATACTCCTGTAAACAAAAGATGAATGGGTGTGAGTTTGGGCAAAGCTGGAAAGCGCCATTCAATACAGATTTTGATTTTCCCCAAGCAAGAACTTCATAAGTTCTTGTGTTCTAAGAAACAGTTTACAAGAAAGATTGCAAACTAATTCTTTGTCTTGCTGTAGCTTTACGCTGTTAGCAGAAAGTCTCTTTCAAGTCAGAAGGCAACTAGAAAAGCTGGATGAACTCTTGACCAGGCTGACTTATGATGGGGACCCTATTCCAGTGCAAAGACCTCAGCTGCTGGAAAAAGTCAACTTTCTGCTCTACAACCTTTTTCGGAAGTGCGTAAGCCACTGCCAAAGTACAGAACTTTACCTCAACAATGAGAGCACACTCGTAAGGAAAAAAGTTTGAATGTCTGAGGATTTTAAGGATCAGGTTCCTAATATAAAAAGTGTGTACAGCTGTAATCAAAACTCATAGAAACTGAAGGTTCCAGGCAGCTTCTCATGGGTAACATTTAAGGGTTTGTCATCAAATTCTGATTCTTAAATGAACGCCAGAAATCCCCTTATTCTTGGAGGAATTATGTACATTCTGCTGAAAAAAGTTATGAGGTTTTGTGTTTGATTTTGCCTTTTT
>VWZN01020612.1:538002-549305 GCA_013396955.1 Regulus satrapa | reverse complement strand
GCTTCTCATGGGTAACATTTAAGGGTTTGTCATCAAATTCTGATTCTTAAATGAACGCCAGAAATCCCCTTATTCTTGGAGGAATTATGTACATTCTGCTGAAAAAAGTTATGAGGTTTTGTGTTTGATTTTGCCTTTTTTTTTTTTTTTAAGTAAGTGTTCCATTTCTTTCCTCTCTCCTCCCCAAGCTACACTTCCTGCTTCCCTCCCAACTCACCCTTCTGTTACTAGTAAAATATTAGCATCATTTCTCTTGCCTTTTGTACAGGCTATACTAGAGATATACCACAAGTGAGTCTCTGAAAGCAAAGTGGGCTCAATNAAAAACCAAACCAAAAACAAAACAGTTTGTTCATACATATTCCTAAAAATCTATTTGTTTCACTTCTTCTCACACAGCTCCTTTGTGGTTGAAAGGCAGCCCTGCATGCCAACACACCCCCAGAGGCCAATGGTTCTCAAAACTTTAATACAGTTCACTGTTAAATTAAGGTAAGGGAAAAAAATCTGATATAAACTCCTTCATTTGTGTACAGTATTTTATCCTAGGAGAATCTAGAAAGCAAAGGAGACCAACTTGCGTTAGGAATCCATTCAACTGCAGGGAAATTTTCTGGAATGGGGATATAAAGTCCACAGAATCTGTCACGCAGAACAAGTGGCAGTAAAGAGTAAAACACAAGGAAGAAAGGATAAAGGCAGCACCTTCAGGGTTCTGTATGCATCAAACTCTTTTTTAAATGACTTTCCATCTGAGTAAATAATGATCCTTTTCATACAAGCCAAAATCAGAATACTCAGACCCACTTCTGCACAGAGGAAAGAGAAACTGCTGCATTTTGGGGTCCCAGGTGAGTCACAGACAAGTTATTTCTCTCCCAGAAGCTCCTTGCCTGACTTTGTGAAAGAGCAAAGATTGGAGAGGAACTCTCATTTCATTTCCACCTTGGAGCACAAAGTTCATGAAGGGTTGGGGGTGAGAAAAGGTACATGAAGGAAAGCACACACATATCTGTGGTGCAGTCAGAGAGGATACAAATCCATTTCCTAATCAGTACTACTTTGGTGTCTCTCCAGCCATTCTCTCAAACAGATGCCAACTTTTCCACACACTTAGAGGGAGGGTAGGGCATCCACCACTGGAACAGCCCAACTCCCTTATCTGAGTATTCTACCCTGTGATATAATCATAGACACCTAATCTGTTTTCAGAGTATAATAATTTCTGATACTTCAATCTGGAACAACCAATCTAGTGTTTCCTGGTGAGACATTTATTCTGTTAATATTCACTCTCTCATTTTCTGTTTTGAAGGTTGCTAATTAAATTGCCAGAGCTGAACTACCAGATCAGAGTGAAAGCAACTATTGACAAGTAAGAAACTTAAGAGTGAAGATATTCTCTTGCTCCCTACAGAGACAGCAGTTTTTTAAAGTGGCTATTCTATCTTATCCTACCCTATCTAAAAATAGGGCCTACCCTGTCTTAAAATCTGATTTTAAAACTGTTTTTAAAAGGAAAAGAAAAAAAATAAACCCCCATAAGTTAAAAGATCAGAGTAACAGTTCTTTTTTTTATGTGGAACATTTTTCTTTCTTTAACAAAGCTGCAAGGTCTAATTGATGTTTTCAAACTGGAGGCAAGAAATCTGTTTAAGATTTGTCTCAAGACTTAGAAAAAATTACTCAGACCAACAGAGCAGCATCACACAAAAACTTAACATCAAACTGTATTGGATTTATGGAATAGTTAGGTTTGAAATATCTCTGAGCTCTCACCATGTATGATCCCCAGCCCCAGGTACCAGCTACCTCCCTCCTTCTGCTTGCTGTGCTTCTGCAAGCCCCTAAAAAACACCTTGACTGCATGGACATAGATGTGGGCCTACAAGAAAGGGGGAAAACACCCAGTGAGGAGAGAACATGAGAGAAGCCAGAGCTGTTTTTCTCAGAAGCTGTGTATCATCTGATAATAAATAGCAAGATAAAATATACTACCTACATATGGCCAGATGCAAAAGTTGAAGTGGACAGGATGAATTTCAGTTCTTCAGTTTAAAAACTGTAGTTGTAGAGTCAATACAAACCAACTTTGCACAGGAAAAATCTATCATCTCAGATAAGCTTCTCAGTACAAGTTCTGTCTTACATTTACTGATTCACAATCTGTTTCCTCTCCCCCATCCCTCTTCTCTTTTAGGAATGTTTCAACTGTAAGGTAAGACAATAAAATAAATTTAATTTATTTAAGACAAGACAATAAAATATCATATTTATTAAATTTTTCCAATACAGTGGTATTTGAGTACATAACTGTCATGTCCTCTGCAGTAACCGTAGATTTGTTCTGTGTGGAACACATGTGAAAGCCATGAACATGGATGAGTCTGCAAATGGAAGCTTGTCGGTTGAATTTCGACATTTGGTGGGTTTGACACTTTTTTACTGCTGTGTACTTCTGGTAGAGAAATAAAAGATTCTTTAGAAGCTCTGGAGGGAGAACTGTATTACTGCCAAGGTCACACCCATTTTCTTTATGCTTGTACAAAAAGATTACTCCTAGAACCTCTTTATGCCATTCCATACTTCATCCATTCCATAAAATATGACTATATCTTTTCACAGAAATGACAAAGCAAATCCTAATTACCACCAGAAAGGGAAAGACTAATCATGCTGAATTAAAAAACTTCACAGAAACTGAGTTTGGTTTAAAAAACCCCAAAACACCAAACCAGCAATTTAAAAAAACCAACCAAACAAACAAACAAAAAACCTAAACCACACTACAGTTTTCTAGGGGAGATAGAATTGAATGCTTGAAATGTATCAGAAAGTAATGCCTGTGATAAAGCCTTTTGAGAGATGAGAGCACTGCTCGTGTAACTTCTCTGAGAGCCCAGGGAGTTCTGCTTTCTGACTAACACTCTAGCCTGTGGTATTTTGGGGATTTAACCACAGATGCAGTGCATCAGTGTAGTTTTGCAAAAGGAGATTGAGATCGATGGTTTTTAGCACTTTTTTGGTATAATGCACTTGGCAAGCAATCTACTAATGCTTTGTTATGTTAACTTAAGTTCTTAAAAATTCTTTAAAAATAGCAAAAGACTCCTCACTGATTACAATTTTCAAAGTGCAGTGCCAGAGTCTTTATAAGACTTCATTTTTATATTGCAAATAAAATCTTACTATAACGAAGAACACCCTGGTTATGAATTATGTTCTTTATATGTACTTCTGTCTGTAGTTTCTCTGACACATAAATATTGCTTTGCTTTATACAGCAACCCAAAGAAATGAAAACAAGTGCTGGAAGCAAAGGAAATGAGGTTTGTGCATTTATTTTACGTGTTGTTTTTGTTTACTCTCATAAGTATTTCATATCTGATTTTATTTAAATCAAATAGTTGTTAGATTTTGAAATATATATTAAGTACAGGATCCAATTATTACATTAATATAAGGAGAACTGTTTGGAACAACTCAAATTGTAATTGCATGCCTGAAGTACATATATTGAAAAAGTTACAATGGAAGATAGTAATAATCCAAATGTGTGCATTCCACTCAAAGGTTGCCTTTTTAGTAATTTACATTCTGAAAAAAAAAAAACAAAAACCAAAAAACAAAAGCTTTTAAAGTTTTTTTGGGTGTTTAAAAAGGTATTTCCTACAGGAAAGGTCCTTTAAATATATGTTTGGCTGGTCAGGTTCACAGCTGAAGCCAGGGTGTCATTATTTTAGCACCAAAGGGGTTTGCTGCCTCAGCCACCACCAAAAATGTGCTCAATCTGCTTACACTTGTCCTAGCCTGATCGTAGGTTCCCCTCTCGTGGTGACTTTGTGCATGGCATGACAGCACTAAAACCAGCATAACTGAGGGGAAGTTGTATTAGTAAGTTAAA
This sequence comes from Regulus satrapa, assembly GCA_013396955.1. Lineage (NCBI taxonomy): Eukaryota > Metazoa > Chordata > Aves > Passeriformes > Regulidae > Regulus > Regulus satrapa. Next base: position 545,401 of record VWZN01020612.1, on the reverse strand, counting down.
AAAATATTTTAAAATATTTTAAAATCACTCAAGAGTTATTTGAAGTATTCTTTAAGTACAAAGCAAAAGGTGTCATCAGCAAGAAGAATTTGACCAAAACCTAAATCAGAAGATCATGTGCCTGTCTCACACACATTTCTGAACAGAACAACTCACAACCTGATTAGCAAGACTGAAACTCAAAGCTCACCTCCCGGTTACTTTGCTGCTTACAAAATCACTGACAACACAACAAGCAAATGCAAAAATGTAGGTTAAGAAATGTTGGCACTCCAGTTTTGACAGTATTTTCCTCCCACTTCTACACATTGTGCCTTTAAAACTATAGAAAGCTATCACAGGGCTGTGGAGAATTAGGGCAGCTGAACTGTGACCTGCTTCACTGCTGATTTCCTCAAATACAGCCTCTCCTTGGTCAAGTCAGTCTGTGAAAGTAGTTATAAGCAGAACAAGAGCTGGGATTTTCTTTGCTAACAGCAACTATAATGCTTTCAAAACTTGGTTTGTTATAGGACATTCAGTATGCTAAAAGTTTAGTTAAATATAACTGGCCTCATTAAAATAAAAAAAAAAAATTAAAAGTGGAAGTTCTCTGTTTTAGGTTTGTCCTTTCATGCAGATGTACCTTTTTGCCTAGATGATTTTTTCAGGAAAAAAATTTGCTTCTGCAAAATCATAATGGGGCAAGAAGGGTTGTTTCACCAACCCTTTTCAACTTTGTGTCAGCAATGTGGATTGAGCTGGATTGATTCAACCTGTATTAAAACATTTGATGGATGCATATTTCATGTAAAAGCCTTCAGGTCTAAGCTGGATTTTCCCTTTGCAAGACAGATTTATAATTCAGATGCCTAAGGATCTCCTGTGGTCTCAATTCCTCATTTATTCAGTATCTTTTATTGCAGTGGCCTGTACATCTCCTGGAGGAGGTGCTCCATGGCAAAGAGAAGGCCACAAGGTCCTCTGCCAAGAAATACTTTATTTTACATTGATTGAAAGGAGATATTTCAGTAAGGGAAAGCATTTTGATTTGCAATTTGTATCTTTTTTTTTTTTTAAAGAAAAGTCTGACGAAACAAATGCATGATGGGGAGGGAAGGACCCACAACAAAGAAAACTGGAAAACAACAAATATATTTGTATACTTTGAGTTCTGGGGATGGAAATGTATTTCAAGGGATCTGTTTCCTAAAGGGCAGAGATTTGGATCTTTACAGAGCTATGCTGGCTTGTAATCAAAACAAACACATATACTACAAGCTTTAATCAACGATGACAAACATTTTTTTTTTTCCCCATCCAAGAAAAGCTTCGGGTTTTAATACCAGATTTAGTTCAGATTAATGATTTAGGCCTCTAGTCCTTCAACTAGTACCCACAGCAAACCTGGATGAAGGCCTGTTTGTCATTAAAGCTGTGGCTATTTGTTTTGTTTCTAGTTTGTTTCTCCTTGAACATCCCTGTTGAGAGTTGAATTATCAATCAGTAAGGAAACTTTAGGAAAGGGAAAGTTGGAGACAACCTTTATCAGACACACAAAATTATTTGTTAATGTCCAGTGTGCAAATCTGTGTTTAGAAGTACTATTTTAGAAAAAGATAGAAGTTTAGAAGTACTGCTTTAACAATATTAAGGGGTTCTTTTAGATTAATCAGAAAAAATACCAGGCTTCAGGAGTAATTTAATGTCAGAGTTGAACAAATAAATTGTTTCCTTCACTTCCTTCTTTTCCTGTTTTGCTTATATATTTGAGTTTTCGTTCCAAATGTAACCACAGCAGCTGGATCACTCAAACAGTGTTAAATGCCAACTGTGCACTTACAACTTTATAACCTTATTATTCCCTCAGGGCCCTCACATGGTGACTGAGGAACTGCACTCCATCAGCTTTGAAACACAGGTCTGCCTGTATGGACTGACCATAAATTTGGAAGTGAGTATTCAGGACACATTATTTGGGGCAGGAGTAAAAGGAATTTTCCAGCAGTTTACAGAAGTACAGCCACAGGCCTGCCTACCCTCTGTGAGGCCCTCGGCAGAAAACACAAGCAGACACAAGATTTCCAGAACTTCTGGAAAATAAGTCTATGCTTTGGAAAGAAAGAGAGGCTAAAAAACCAAAGCACAGCACAGCAATAATACTTTCCTCTGTAGCATTTACACATGGCATTCATTCTCTCCACCAGACCAGCTCTTTGCCTGTGGTGATGATTTCCAATGTCAGCCAACTGCCCAACGCATGGGCCTCTATTATTTGGTACAATCTGTCAACCAATGATCCTCAGGTAGGTCCTCAATATGCAAATACCCACTTCCTGCGTTTTCACATTTGTATTATTTGGTTACTAAATACATTAAGTACAAAAAAGACATATTGCCCTCTTGAACTGGCCTTATTTTTGTCATGTACACTGCTATCAACATCACACTTTATTGTTGTTCTCTTTGTCTTTCTTTCCCTGCCCAGATATAAAACCACATGCACCCTTAGCAGTTTGGTTTTTTTTCTTTTTTGTAACCTGAAGTAGTAGTTCTTAAACTAAGAAAAGGTGACAGGCCTTCTCCACAGCTTCTCAAACTTCTCTAGTTTTAATCTATCCTTTTTGGGTGTGGCTGACTAAAACTAGACCTGTTAGAAACCAATTTACCAGTACAACTCCAAACCATGAAAGTAGGCATATAGGTGAATCTGTAATGTACTTAAGGGCACTTTCCTCCATGGATTTTATAGGAACTTGTGCTTTCTGTGGAGAAGATTATAAATGTTAAGTAGCAACTTCTAGTGACTCTAACCCTGTGCAAAGGCAGAATCATTCTTTCTAAGGCTCCAGCTGTCTCAGCACATATTTTAGATTCAGTTGCTGTTACTATATTTGCAGACTGTGGAATAGTGCTGTCAATGGCTCTTAGGCTTTCAGCTGGGATTAGTGCAGTCACACAGATGCTCAGAGGAGGGAAAGGGTCAGACACTCTACCCTGGTGGCAGGCCAGCTGACCAGCAGGCTGGACTGCATTATCATTCTGTGCTACTCCAATGAGTTTTTGCACAGTCTTCAGTATGTCCACTGTGTGTACAATCAAAAAAAACCCAAATGAAAAAACGTAAGATAAGCCAAATGATTCAACAGCACATCACCATATCAATATGTAATGGTTTAAAGTTTCCATGCACTAAACATAAAAATATAGTCATAATATCTAGGGGTTTTTTTGGACAGGATTTAAGCATATTTACATTGTCTTTACACAGGACACTACCAGAGGCATAGCAAGGTATTTTAGCATCCAAGATGCACACATGGACTTCAGCTCTCTCTAGAAGTCTTGCCCTACAGCCCTGCTTGGGTACCCCACTGGACCTTGCTGGGTATCTGCAGGTGGGAGGGCCCACACGTGTTTGCCCCAGTGCTTCCACATACACAGAGCTCACTTTCAACACTTCCAGATTCTGCTTGCAGCCTCCTCTTACAGCCTGATATGTATTTTGTCGTGGCTATCTAAACAAAGCATTCATTCTGCTGCAGAATTTGTCTTTCTTCAACAACCCCCCTGCTGCCACTTTAAGCCAGCTCTTAGAAGTACTGAGCTGGCAATTTTCATCATACGTTGGTCGTGGACTCAATTCGGAGCAGCTCAACATGCTGGCAGAGAAACTTATGGGTAAGTGTGTAGAAATATACAGATTTTATTTGCTTTGGGATTCTTATATTAGGTATCTACAGGCGGGGCCTTTAAGCACACACTGTGGTCTAGCACCAGCTGGCAACTAAGCCCCAGTCAGCCACCCACTCCTCCAGAGTCAGATGGGGACAGAATCGGAAGGGTAAAGTGAGAAAACATGGGTCAAGATAAAGACAGTTTAACAGGTAAAGCAAAAGCCACACGTGCACACACAAGGCAAACAAGGAATTCATTCACAATCTCCCATCTGCCGGCCTGGGAGTGTGTTCAGCCTGGAAATCAGGCTAGATTCATCACCCAAAGGAGTTACTTGGGAAGACAGATGCCATCACCCCAAACATTCCCTCCTTCCCCCTTCTTACTCCTACATTTCCATGCTGAGCATGTCACCATATGGTGCAGAATATTCTTTTGGCCAGTTAGGATTAGCAGTCCTAGCTGTGTCCTCTCCCAGCTTCTCAGTGTTCCCAGCCCCTTTGCTCATGGGGTGGGTTGAGAGGCAGAAAAGACCTTCATTGTGTGTAAGCCCTGCTTGGCAAGAACTAAAACATCCCTGTATTACCAACACTGTTTCCAGCACAAATCCAAAACACACCAGCTACTGTGAAGAAAATGAACTCCACCCCAGCCAAAACCAGCATGGCATGACCTCCACTTCCAGAGCTGATGTCAAAAATGTCACAATGATATTCTTTTTCTTTAAAGAAAAGCAGACATCAGCTTATTCTTATCACAAAGTAATTCAACTTTTGAATTTCCATGCTGCTCAATTGAAGGAAGAGAGCATCAGTCACACTGAACTGTGATGTTATTTTTCTTCCTTAACAATTATCTCATACATCTGAAATTAAAAGGAAGTCTTTTTGCTTGCTTATGAGGTTTGGTTTGGGGTTTGTTTCATTTAAGTACCTGACCTGTCCTTGTGGGTCTGTTCATTTCTGGGACCTCACCAGAGTTGCTTCACTGGTGTCAGCACAGCAAAGAGGCCCTGTAACCTCAGCAAGATGAACTGTTCACTACTCTGAGCCCCAAGTGTGCCCCTGAAGGGAGAGCTCCTGGGGAAAGCTGAGAAGTAACATTTAGGCTGAAAACAGAAACTGAGCACATAGTGTTGCAAACACCAAGTCATGGGCTATGTTAGGCAAATATTTCCAAAACTATTAACATCTTCATAGGAATACAGAAAAACAGATCTACAGTCCCTTAGCATGTCCCTGTCCCTCCCTCCACATGTCTGGATATACTGTAGTTCTCCCCTCCTCCTCCCCAACAATACAGATATCAAGCAATATCTATCTCATAACTTCTGAATAATACATGCACCATTTGAGTTGGTTGTTTTTTGGTTTTGTTTTTTTTTTTTTTTCTTTTTTTTCTTCCCTTTCAGGACAGCAAGTCAGTTACAATGATTATCAACTATCCTGGGCAAAGTTCTGCAAGGTACTGTTCCAAAAGTAAAACTAAACTCTTATGTCTCATAACACCCACAGCCATGCCTATCTCTTTCTCTGATGCTGCTGCTAAGATTCCCACTTGCCATATGTTTTTTTTTCAGCTCAGCACAGTCATACCCCTTGTAAAAATTTAACTAGGAAAAAACCACTTCCAGAAGCTTAAAGCTTGGGATTAGGGATCTACTTAGTTACATTGCTACAGATATCAGAAACTGCCATTATAGTGTGCCTTATATATTTCTGTAAATGATCAATTGAAAGTCTTACCAAAGCATGCAATACATTTTTCATAAAGCATATGTACGATTTTTCAAATATTTAGTTTTGACCTAAATTATTTCAAGATAGTCAATATATGCAGTAATTCTGATGAGGAACAGAGAATGTATTGATAAAGGAGGGTAAGCACAATTTGTATTAACTACATTTTCTAAACAAGTACAGAACCTTGGAAGGAAGTTCAACTTTCTCATCTTCTTTTCACTCAAAATATAAATTTATAACTAGGAAGAAACCACAGATGTGATTTTTATTCTCCTTGAAAAATGAGGTGCTTCCAGTGCAGATCTTAAAAATAACTGGTTTTATGTCCGGTTGAAAGAGAGATATTACTCAAACCCACAGCTCAAATTGTCATTCTCACTTGAGGAAAGTAGCTTATTCTTAAGAAACTGAGAAGAAACTCTCATGTGAACATTGGGTAACATCACTGTCATTATTCTCTTCTCGTGTATGTTGGTTTTGTTTCTTCTGTGGTTGTTTTTTAACTGTTAGGAACATTTGCCTGGAAAGTCTTTTACCTTTTGGGTTTGGCTTGAAGCAATCCTGGACTTGATTAAAAAACACATTCTTCCTCTTTGGATTGATGGGTGAGCAACAAGAGAACCATTGTGTATTGATCTCTCTCCACATTTTCTCTGTCCTTTACTCATCTCAGTTTTAGCTATGCAGAGGTATATTTGCAATGAGTTTAACACTTCGCTCTCCCTTCTCCAATTCATAACTTCTGGAAATTGCTGCCAAAGGGGAACAACATGGGATCTCCTAGAAATGCAGGTTTAGATCTGTTCTTCAGTTCTGTCTATGAAATCAGGCACTGGGGTAAATTTCACCAGTCTTCATACTACTTTGAGCTCATTGTAAATCACACAAAGACTTGGTCATAATCCCCAAGCCTTATAAAGCTTTGTAATCAGGTTTTTAACACCTGTATAAAGTCTGGCCAGATCAAGGCCAGGCTGGATAGCTTGGAGCAATCTGGTCTAGTGAAAGATGTCCCTGTCCATGGCAGGGGCTTTGGAACCACGTGAACTTTGAGTTCCATTCCAACCCAGGCCCTTCTACGATTCTGCACATTGCACAGATTGAAATCTGTATTTTTTTCCAAAAGTAAACCCGTGATTTCTTTTTATACCTTAGGTATGTAATGGGATTTGTAAGCAAAGAAAAGGAACGAATTCTGCTGAAAGACAAGACACCAGGAACATTTTTATTAAGGTTTAGTGAGAGCAATCTGGGCGGAATTACCTTTACTTGGGTGGATCAGCTAGAAAATGGTAAGTATAATTAAAAGAAAAAAAACCCACAAGGCAACAACTAAACCAAAACCAACCCAAACTCTGCAATATACCTGCAATACAGGAGTCAAGTTTTGTTTGGTTTGAAAGTAAAATTCACATGTATCATGTCATAGTATGATTTTGGACAAGATACGAGTATCATAAGCTCTCAAACACAAACCAAAACTCTGTCATTCTACCTCTGAGTTCTTTATATTAAAAAAGCTCTCTATGAGATGTACCTGCTAACTGCAGTGTAGCGGTTTGAGTCTGTAATTTGGCATAACTTTTATCTTGTGCAGAGGTTGCACTTGCCAGAACTACTTTCTTATCTTTTGCTGTGAGATAGGACCAGGAAAAAAAGCAAAACAGGCTTAAAACTTTAGAAGAACCAAGAAAACTTTTATTGACAAATTAAACTGGTTTATAGAAATCAGAATGAAACCTTTAAATCACTTCTCTTCCCCCTTAACACTCTTTTTCTTTTCCCACCAACACAACAATGTAGAGGACAAAACTCAAAGATATCTCACTTTTAAAACAATCTTTCAATCTACTCAAGAGGAGGAGCTTCTAACTAGCAAAACCATGGAGACTTCCCTAGAAAGACTTGGCTTCTAGTCTTTCTTGGGGTGCAATCTTTACAAGTGCATCTGCCTGGAGGAAAATCTGCACTTGCAAAAGCCTTCCCATCTCACAGCTCTC
>VWZN01020612.1:444647-529455 GCA_013396955.1 Regulus satrapa | reverse complement strand
CGCGGATCGGCCGCGATTCCCCGGGAACGGCAGGAAGGGAGGTAGAGAAGGGCCAGGAAGGCGTCCTGGAGTGCATCAGGTGGGCAGCAGGTCGAGAGCGGTGATCAGCGACCTCTGCTCAGCCCTAGTGAGGCACATCTGGAGAGCTGTGTCCAGTTCTGGGCTCCTCGGTACACAAAGCACGAGGAGGCAGGTACTTGGAGAGAGGGTCCCACAGAGGTCACAAAGATGATGAGGGATCAGGAGCACTCTCTTGCCAGGAGAGACTGCCAGGGATCTGGGCCTGTTTAGTCTGGAGTAGGGAAGACTGAGAGGGTATCTCGTCATTACATATAAATAGCTCAAAGGCGGGTGCCAAGAGGATGGGGCCAGACTCTTTTCAGTGGTGCCCAGTGACAGGATGAGGAGCAGTGGCCACAGACTAAAACACAACAAGTTCCACCTCAACATGAGGAAGAACCCTTCATGCTGGGGGTGGCAGAGCACGGGAACAGGCTGCCCAGGGAGGTCGTGGGGTCTCTCTCTGGGATTGCTGCAGCACACTCAAGTGCTGTGTTAGCTGTAATCTGAAATGCACACACATCAAAAACCTCAAAGCCTTCACTTTAAGCATAACATTTTTAACTTCTTTGCTTCTCACGCCTAGCACATGCCTCTCAGCAGCCAAGGGCCCTGGCATACAAAAACTGAAGGATTTGATAGGAAGGAGCATAGAAGATAGTCCTTCACCCTAATGCTGCCCTGTTCTTCTGGATGGGTCTTACAGGCAGCCATTAAAAAATAATGGTGTGAATGGATTTGCATCTCACCACCCAATTTCCCAGCCTGGGCTGTTCCTTGGACATATCTTTATGCCATTTCCACTACAGGGATGATAGCCTGCAGCTTAGAAAGCTAAGTGATCTGCTTCTAGAGGCCATATGTTAGAGCTAAAGCACTCTCACAAAAGTGTTAGGACTACGAGGAGCTGTTCTGTACAGTTGTAGTTCATTTAAGCACCCTGTATCTGCTGCACATGCACTTGAATTTAGCCTGAAAATATGATTGTGAGAACTAAAACACGTAGAAAAAAACGTCTGTCCTGTACTTCTCCATTTAAAGTGACTTGAGGTGTAGTCCATTTTTAGAGCAGGCAAGCGTGGACACGAGTACCAGCTGAAAATGGGCACTTAGAGGGGTCTCTAATTTTTCACTCACACTCTTGGTGATGGGGAGTACATCTGCACAAACAAAAGGATCTGCACTCCACATTGAGAATCTCAGTTATGCAGAGTATAGGTATCAAACACCCAGGTCCTCATTCCCATATCTGTGCTAAGCAAGAGAACAGTAACACTAGCAGTCTCCAAAATGAAAATGGATTCAGAGGAAAAGAAAAAGCATTACACAGCCACTCACTTCCCCTCCTCCTCGCATGGTGGGATGTGGAGAGAATCAGAAGGGTAAAAGTGAGGAACATTATGGGCTGAGATAAAGACAGCTTAACGGGTAAAGCAAAAGCCATGTATACAAGCAAAGCAAAAGGCAGATGTTCAGCCATCCCAGGAAAACCAGGCTCCATCATGCCTAACAGTGGCTTGGGGAGACGAACACCATCATGCAAAATGTTCCACTTTGCTCCTTCTCCTTTTCCCAGCTCTGTGAACTTGATGCCACATGGTCTGGAATGTCCCTTTGGTCAGCTGGCCTCAGCTGCCCAGCTGTGTCCCTTCCCAACTCCTTGTGCTCCCCCAGCCTCCTCACCGGTGGGGTAGGGTGAGGAGCAGAAAGGGCCTTGATGCAAGCCCTACAACAAAAACTTCCCTGTATTGCCAGCACTGTTTCCTGCACAAATCCAAACCAGCCCCATGCTAGCTACTGTGAGCAAAATAAACTTTATCCCAGCCAAAATCAGCACATCCTCCAATTTTGTCAATGTTCATGAAAACTTTAGATTAGTTATTTTTCGCCAGGTCAATCCAAATGCTACTTAAACATTTACACTGACTTTTTTCCCCCCCCTTCCTCAGAATGGCTCAGTGGTACCAGCTACAGCAACTTGATTCCAAGTTTTTGGAGCAAGTTCACCAGCTATATGATGACAGCTTTCCTATGGAGATCAGGCAGTACCTGGCACAGTGGCTGGAAAACCAGGATTGGTAAGCCCAGAAATTAATGAGGCTTTGGGTTGTGTGATAAGCAGTGCTCTCAGACGTGCAGTTAACAGGCAGCAGCAGAATGCTGCACAGCAAGCTGCTAGGTGATCCTTTGCTGGTAGGATGCTTCACTAGCTTTGTGGGTGCTCCAGCCTGTGTTCCTGCCCCTCTTCAGGGCTTTCTAGAGGGGCCTGATACCTGGAGTAAGTGTCCTTGCTCATAATGCTCTCAGTGATCTAGAAAAAAGTGGCTGTTTTAAGACCAATTAGTTACTGCCTTGACTGCATCAGTCTCTCACTCTTCAAAGACTCTGAACTTCTGACAGACTTTTCTGTGGAGTGTCTTCTCTTTGAAGATTGGTACAATATGCACATGCATCAGGGTCACTTTTAGGTTCATGATGTGCATGGAATGAATAAATTAATTTGAACAGAATGTGGTGAAAATAATAGAGAAACAACAATTCTTTATCAAGGAAAGTGAAGTCAAAGTTAAGAGAATGAAACTGGCTTACATTTGAAGGTAATTCTCAGTGCTTGCATATTCTACAACTGGAGCTGGGCATTAAAAATCAAGTACACCTGTATGTATTTCTTGGATCTTGTATTGGAAGTGTATTTAACCCAAACATGCTTTAAATGATTCCAGGGAACATGCAGCCAGCAACGTATCATTTGCTACAGTGTTATTCCATGACCTGCTGTCACAGCTTGATGATCAGTTTAGTAGATTCTTGATAGAAAACAACTTTTTGCTACAGCACAACATAAGGAAAAGCAAACGTAATCTTCAGGTATGCCTGGGTTCTGTATCTATACATTTACTTAATTTACTTCAGTGCAATTGGATGCCTCTAAGCAACTACCCTGCTGTAAGGGATTTTCACAGAAGATGTGTGAGAATCCTGATTTAAAAGCCAGAATTCAAGTGTTGCTCCATTTTTTTTTATTTGCTACAGTTAGAAAGTTACTGTTTAATTATCATTATCAGTTACAGTTTGAGAACTCTAGGAAAAAGAAAACTCCCCAGGTAGCCCCATACTGAACAGAGCAGGACAGTACTCAATCCACAGCACATTTCAGCTTTGTGCACAGGCAAAAACAATAAGGTTGAATTTGGATCCAGCTTGGACTGTGTGTTAAACCAACAGCCACACCAAGGTGTGGGAGGGTGGCTCTTGAGGGATGAGCTCTCTCCAGGACTGTAGGTAGTATCCCACATCTCCCAGCGTGTCTCTGACCCTTTCCTGTTGTTTTGTGCCAGTCCTGCCTCTTTGTATGCCATGAACTACAATGGAAACTCACTCTTGGAGCTGGTTGTGGCCATCACACCCTGTAAGCCTGGAGCAGGCTATGACCAGCATGTTCTCTAAGGCTCACACGTGGGTCATTCCCTATTTTTTTTGCCAGTCTGAAAGTTACTGGAGGACAAGAATTTATGCATATGGACTTTAACAATAGACTGTCTCTAATGCTAGGATAACTTCCAAGAAGACCCAGTACACATGGCAATGGTCATCCACAACTGTCTGAAAGAAGAGAGGAAAATACTAAACTGTGCCCAGGCGTCCAGTGAGGTAACAGTCTTGAAATGTCTGCTGCAGTTTTATCTTCCCTTTCCTATTATTTTGGACAAGGGAAGTGAATGAAGACTGGCAGGGGAAACAGTCTGTCCTCTCTCTGCCCAGTAAGAAGTCCTTAAAAAAAAGAAGAGTGAGCACTGATATGTACCAGCTGGAGAACACTAATTTATACCATTATTTCAGCTTTTTTCTGCTGAGTGAAGCATTTGGAGGATAAATGGCCAGGAAATAATTTTTATTCCTTGAGTGATGTAAAAACTGTGCTGGTTGTTCTAATGCTTCTGTAGTATGATGTAGCTTGATATGCTAATTGGATTTTATTTTAATAATTAGTGCTTAGTTCATATATGCAGTAAGATTTTAGGTTTGTTTCCTTTTTACTTCCCAATTTACTCTCTATTAAGCAGCTGAGCATGCTGCCTTGGACTATCTCTGGAAAAATGATGCCTCATTCTCCTTCCCAGTTGTCTCCAAGTATTTCTTTCTATTTTGGGTGGTGGTTTGGGGTGGTTTTTTTAGTGAAGCGCTTTTCTTTTTTCTGAATTTTAGGTAAAGCCATATCTTCTTCATCACCTGTTCTCCAGCTTCTCACCTTTTTTTTTTCCTTTGCAAGAACTGTTTTGCAATAAAAATTCTGCAGTTGGGAAAGGCATGCAAAATGTATAGATAGCTTTAATCCATTTATGTAAAAATAAGGTGATGACTGATCAAGAATGTTAATTTCCAATACTGAAATACCTCAGTTTATAGCAAGGCTCTGAATGTGCAGTGTGGGAAGAGCACTTGGGCACGGGCTTTCAACAAGGGGCTCTTTGCAAGAGTGTCCAAAGCAGCTGCTCTAAGAGTGTGGCTCTCACAGAGCCCCCGTAGCTGCAGCACAGCTGTTCAGTCCTGGCACATGACATAAAACACTATGCTGCTGCCTTTCCACTATGCAATACATTTGGGTCATCAGAAAGGGAAAGGGAATTACGGAATGGTTTGGATTGGGAGGGACTTTAGAGATCATCTACAACCTCTAGACTGGGTTGCTCAAAGCCTAATCCAGCTTGGCCATCACTTCCATCACTGACTTAAATCCCACTTCCACCACTGACTTAAATCCATGATCCGGAACCTTTGGCAGTTTACCAAAATAAGTACTTTGTTTCTTTTAAAATCACCTGAATTTGATTTTTTTTATACTACAAAATTTTAGTATGATTCATCAGAACAAGCCATACTTCCTCAGGTTGTTTGTCAACACATGCCACTAATTTACATTAATGAAAAAAGTGATGGGTGACTCTGTTTTGACTTGTTCTGCTTCTTCCCTCAGATGGAAGTAGGGAATGTACAGAACACTGCACCTGGGATGCTGGACAAACAGAAAGAGCTTGATTCCAGAGTTAGGGATGTAAAAAGCAATGTTACAGTAAGTATAATAGAACTTTTCTCAGTACTGTTTGTTGATTCACAGATGTTGAAAATTAGACTTGATAAAATGACAAATAAGTAAGGTAGGGGTTTTCAAGTCTATAAACCAGGGATTGCCTGAACACAGGAAGTACCTTGTACCTAAATTTTAGCAACAAAAGCATTTTTCCCATCTGAAATACTAGCAACTGAGAAAAAAAAAACCCTCTTAAATCATAATTGACAAATTCGTTGTGAACTATAAGATATACTTTTTTTAGCATATAGATGTTTGTCTTAATAAATACAGTCACAACAGAAAGCTTTTCTCCAAATAAGAATTTTAAAGTTTAAAATGCTCTGTGCTCTTCCAAGTTTTTCCAGTGTAGCCTAGGTTCTCCTAAATTCTGTGAACTTACATGGCTTGACCACAAAGGCATTTCCATACTTTATAATTAGCATATTTCAGTTAGTTTAGAAGGAGGAACAGTGAACAGAAGGTGATGAACTATAGGAATATTTCCTGTTACGCAGTTCCAGGAAAAAGCATTGCTACAAAACTGGACTTCATATCCATCAAGGCTGGTACCAGGCAGTTCCTAATCAGATGAAGTCTTGCATTACTTGAAAATATTAAATAATTGTGGTCACCCTCGCTTGTGCATTATAGGATGTGGAGCAGGACATCAAGACATTAGAGGATATGCAAGATGAATATGACTTCAAATGTAAAACCCTGCAGAACAGAGGTGAGTTATTTTTCCAAGATATCCCCTATTGTATATAGCTTGTCAGGGTAAATTGTTCTTTATGTCAGGGCGCTGAGTCTAATGATACACAGTCAAACTTACTGGTAAGGTCCCCTATTGATTAACTCTGCTTCATACTGAAACCTAATTTTCTGTACCTGTCTTCCAAGTAAGAGACCCTCCTTGTTAACACAGCATTCCTTTGCCCTTTACATCCCTTTGCCACTAGAAGTAGCAAATCCTGTAGGCTCTGTGACCATTAAGCCATGCATTTAATCAGTGATGTTTCACAAGTGCCAAATTCACAAGTGCCTTTAGGTTTTGTAGGCCCTTGTGTACCAAGGGAAACACAGAGTCCACACTGGGTTCATTATACAGCTCCATCTCTGCTGTTGAATTCTTTGTTCTAGAAAAGGCTTTAGTTTCCAACACAACTTGGCAGAGCTATCCCTCAGAATAGGGACATGTTCAGAAGGTAGTAAGGGAAGCACGAGCCACTATCTTGCTTTTTGTATTTGTCCTCTTCTCGCCTCAGCATTTCCCTCGCCCCTCCTTCAACACTCCTTCAGGCTCACATTCACAATTTGGACTTATTTTACAGAACATGAGTCAAATAGTATGTCTCAGGAGGAATACAAGAAAGAACAGCTGTATCTCCAGCAGATGTTTTTATCACTGGACTGCAAGAGAAAGGTAGTGTTTATGTTTTCTTACGGAAGTCAGCAACTCTTAATCTTAAGCACATGTCCATTGTCATTGAATAGACATCAATTAGCAGTAGGAAAGTTTTTTTAATATGTCAGCTGAACTGAGGTCTTTTGCAGAGTTTTGCAAAACAGATGAGCATCAGCTAAAGCAGTACTTAGTTCTCCTGTATGAAGTATTTGTAATAAACAGGGTAATCTCATATTCTCTGTAGGGGGTGGTGAATAGGATAACAAACCTGCTGCAGGCCACAGAGCACACTCTGGCTGCCCTTATTAATGATGAGCTGGTGGAATGGAAGCGCAGGCAACAGACAGCATGCATTGGTGGGCCACCCAATGCCTGCCTCGACCAGCTGCAGAACTGGTAAGTCTTTTGTAAGACCACATTTAAACCATGTTATGAAAGCACATAATATCTAGGAAACATACTGATTATTTATATTATTCATTTTTATTCTGTCTTTGCATCGCTACATTCACTTTATTACCTCACCACATTTCCCTTGAGCACAAAGTGTGCTCTAGGCACTGTCACATGCTCAGGGACAGTCACCTGACTGGTGCTTCTGCATTAGTACAATATAAAAACGTGCTGAAAGTAATAAAATCCTGTCAATTGTAGGTTCACCATTGTTGCTGAAAGTCTGCAGCAAGTTCGACAGCAGCTCAAGAAGCTTGAGGAACTGGAGCAGAAGTTTACCTATGACCCTGATCCCATCACAAAAAATAAACAATTTCTGCAGGACCTAACACACAAGCTTTTCCAGCAACTCATCCAAAGGTAATAGACCATAAGGATATTTTGGTGTTACCACAAATAACTAGATTAAGAGCACCTTCCCTACTGTTCCCTCAGTCTTTCTTGCATACTATCTTTTCATTTTCCAAGGTTTTCCTAAGTTTTTCAAACATTAAACCGAATTACTCTTTTTGAGATTTACCCCATCTAGGATTTCCACAGGTTCAGGCCTATGAAAGGGTTTGTCATTATTGAAGTTAGCAGGAGCTTTGCTGCAGTACACATTGATTACAGAGTTAAACTCCCAGTCTGTTAGTCTATTTCTCACTTCAAGCTTTAACCTTGCAAAGTTCAAGTGAAGAGGGGCAAGAAATAATCTGCCTCAAGCTGTGTCCAAGATAAATACACACTATATTTTCCAATCCTTTGTCACTGGACACATAATCTTTGCCTCCAGCAGGGGGAGGCCAGCCCTGCCTCTGTACCACCTTTATGACTCAAGTTACTGTAGCTGGTAGTTGCCTCACATAAGATCAGAGTCCTATTTTGTAAACACAAAGTAGACAAAAAATTTGGGGTATGTCATAACAGGTTAACCCCAGAAGTTTGTTTCCTTGGGTTAATTTGCCCTCATCAAATCCCCTGCTAGTGTATCCGTCCCTTGGGCATGTGTTGTTACACAGCACTGTCACTGTAGGAATTCAGGAAGCCCTGGCAAACAAAGCAACACTCCTCACCTGCACCATGCTAATTACAGCACAGTGTTTCCTTGCTGTTTGATTTCAGGGAGGTATGATGTAGCAATTTCCCTCCCCATTTTTTTACTGCAGAAAAGCCAACATTTAGGAAATCACTTTTCTGGCCCCATTGAAACTATTGAAAGGAACTGATTCACACACCTCTGTGTAGAAACTGAGTGAATATAGTATTACCAGTAAATCAACATTCTTTTAAAGTTTACTTTTATGTGGTATCTTATTTAAGAGCAGCACAGATAAATCATAGCACCTTTAATCTGTTCTTCCCATAGCTCCTTTGTGGTAGAAAGGCAGCCTTGCATGCCAACACATCCTCAGAGGCCACTAGTCTTGAAGACAGGAGTGCAGTTTACTGTGAAGCTGAGGTATGTTTTCCCCTTTCCCTGTTCCTGTTTTGTGGTAAGGCTTTCTTGTTAAGGCTTCTGCAGCCAAGAGGAGTGCGCAGCCTGCCCTGCAGCCCAAGGGCTGAGGCCGGGAGGAGGAAAGTGCCATGGGCAGGGGCTTTCTTTTGGCAGAGCTTCATTCACATTCAGCTTTTACCCCTTCCCAGAAGCAGAGTGGATTGGGTGTGTAACAAACACAGCCAAACAGCAAGAATATACATGCCGAGCACTTTGTCGTGTCAAAGAGTAACTCATTTGGCCATTTAGTTTTTTATCTCTAAATGCAAGCTTGAAGCCTACATGTGGCCCTCAAGTGTGCTTAAATGTCTGTGGTAAGCAACACAATAGAAGAGAATGCGTATTTTTCAATTGCTGACATTAAAAAAGAAATACTTCTCTTTCCAGATTGCTGGTGAAACTGCAGGAACTGAACTACAACTTGAAAGTGAAAGTTTTATTTGATAAGTATGTTCCATTTATTTCATCCCTCTTACGTAGTGGTAAACAGTCTCCACATTCAGAAACCCAAGAGCAGTCATATTGTAAGTGCTGAGTAGGCCAGCAGCAGGCTGATTCTCTCCAGCAGCAGGTACATCCTTCCCTTTTCTTTAGCCATTCCCTTGCTCTAAATCTTTCTCTGCCACCAGACACATATCACAAAGTGCAGATGGCCTCAGCTTCTCACCATCAGCTCCACAGAGGAGAGCTCACTACTGCTAAATCAGACACGGGGCAGCACCTAGGCAACAGCCACTCTGTGCTGAAGTGTTTCACCTGGATTGGCATGAGGCGACGGTGTAGAATTGGACTCCACCATTTCTAGTCACATAATTCAGTCACATCTCTAGAATCCCTTGCTTTTTGGCTAGTAAGGAATATAGTTATCCTCAAGCTTCCGTTGAATTAGGGGTATAATCTGCTTGGCTGTAACAGAGGACATGTTCTCAATCACAGAAAAAAAATTACAGCAGTTGAAAGAGATTATCACAAATCTTTTGTATTTTGTAGGCAGTTGAGGTGAATTTTGCACTTACTTCCAAGGGCAGGGAAAGAAACATGACAGGCTGTCCAAAATAATGACAGGAACTGTGCTTTCAAGAAAGCAAGTGGGTTTTTTTCTTCCCAGCCAAGTAATTTTCTTCACTTGAAATAGCTCTAGGATCCAGAAACTTACGTAGAATAGTAAAAAAGTAAAAAGGATTTCTTATGGGGTTGTGGAGGTGAGTCTTTGAAAAGTCCCCTAGACAGAATGCAATTCAGTAAAATCCCGAGTGCTGGGAAAACCAATTCAAGTGATTTATTCTCACTTGAATATAAATTCTTCAATTTATTCCACAAGTTTAAAAGCAGATTTAGAGTGGCAGAGCTATATTTTTTCCTCAGAGCAAGAGTTAAAATCTATATAGTAAAAGAAAGTACTTCTTTTGGTTATAAAGCCCCCATAGCAATATCAAGCCTCAGTAAAACACAGGCTGTGCAGCACAATATTTATTTTGACTGCTTGAACCAATTTCCTTGTCTTTTGCACAAAAATTTCACGAAAGTGTTTTACCAGTTCTCAGTCGGCTCTTGTCAGCTACTAAACTACTAAAACATGCACATTTCCTCTGTCTGTGGCAGAATCTTTAAAAGATTATTTTGTCTTTTTTTTTTCTTGACAGAGATGTAACTGAAAAGAACTCAGTCAAAGGGTATGTGGCATCAGAGTTTGATATATTAATGTTAGGTTCTTTCAATGAATGTGAGATTTAATTACATTTTCCTTCTCTCTCTTTATATAGATTCAGGAAATTTAATATTTTGGGAACAAACACAAAAGTAATGAACATGGAAGAATCTACTAATGGAAGTCTAGCAGCAGAATTCAGGCACTTGGTAGGGGGTTGGTTTTTTCTTTCTATTACTGATACAGCCACTTAATTTTGTAATACAGCATGGTAGGAAGGAAACAAATGGCTTTTGTTGTTGAAGTCATTATTCATGTTTGTGTAAAGAGGAACGGTGATTATCTCTCCTTTTTCTTTGTTCTGTCTTTTCAAAAATATTTTGCCTGTTTCAATCAAAATGTGATTGCTTGTCACTGAGAAAGGGACAGTAATGTAAACAAGAGTATTTGCTGCCCCACAGCTTATGGTGCAACGAGTTCTTTGGAGAAGGAAGTTTTAAAAGCCTGGGAAAGCTGGTTTGGGCCTTTCAGAGGAAGGCCCATAGGCAGGGAAGTCTGGAATAGCTTCAAGAGCTTTGAGTCTGGAAGATGAGAATCGTCAAAGAGTGTGCAAGAAAGTCAGTGCCTTCGGCAGACTGCGCAGCACTTGTGAGCTGCATTCTGTGAGGGAACAGATTGGTTCCATCACTACAACAGGAAAGGGAAAATGCAAGTCCAGAACCAGGGAACAGGGAACTCTTATCTTCACTGTCCAGAATTGAGACTGTCTAGAGTTTATCATCTGATTCAGAGGTGTACTTTGATAAACCAGCATTCCATCTGATCCTGCTTTCATACTGCTTCCATTCTTAAAAGGCCTCTTGTGTAAAAGCATTGCATCATAACCGTGCAATTTTATTTTTTTTCCAACAGATGAACAGTTTATAAAAGGGTAGTAGTTACCTACAGCTTAATCCTTTGGCTCCCACAGCATAAAACCAAATAGAATCAGACAGTAGTGCAGCAAGTTTGCATACAGTTGAGCAAGTGGAGCATGCAGATCTCCTCTACCACTTCCATTTGTGGCTGCCAAAAATGAGTGACAGGGTTTTTTATTCATTTGCAGCAACTGAAAGAACAGAAAAATGCAGGGAGCAGAACAAATGAGGTAAGCAGCACTAACCTTTCCTTTGTAAAGTTATAGCATAATACTAACAAGGCATTCATTTAAGATAATGCACTCTGTTTAGACCCATGAAGACACACATGGGATGAGAAATCATAGGAGAGGAGTTCAGTGTTTCTACAAAGTGATCCATGTAGGAAGAGTCTGAAAAGAGAACTACTGCCAGAATGGCAGTGAGGAACTCCCCTACTGGACATCTGCCTTTAGCAGGGCTTCCTGGCAAGCACAGACTTTTCTATGGCTTATAGCTAGTAGCCACAAAAACCCAAAAAATGTGCCTGGGGTGGCAGTTTTAAGAAGTCAGCACTGTCACTTTGACTTGTAAGCTCTTACTGAGGTCTAGAGAATGTGACCATGGGCAAAAAAGGGTTTTCCCCTTGACAAAGCCCCATTATTTCACCCTAGGAATTTTCTGTCCCTGAAAAGTTTGTTGTTTGTTTTTTTTTTTTTTTTGAAGGGTCCTCTCATTGTAACAGAAGAGCTTCACTCGCTGAGTTTTGAGACACAGCTGTGCCAGCCTGGTTTGGTAATAGACCTAGAGGTAAGTCTTAGATCAAACAGATGGACTTCAATTCCTGTGTGTCACTCGTGCTGATAATCTTAACTTTTCTCTCTCTTTTTTTTTTTCTTTTCTTTTTTAAGTACTGGAATATCAAGTACTTTCAGTTATTTCAAATTATGGGAATGATACTTCACAACAACTCTGTATAGACACAGAGAGAGAATTCTGTCAGATCTCTGGGTAAATAAGAATAGATGTGCTTTGCAAAGTGTCTGATACCTAAGAGGGCTTAAACCACAGGGTTGGTTATCAGTTTACATTTATTTCAGAAGCAGTCTGCTATGAACTCTACTGTCACTATCAATGCTGTCATAGCTGACAGTAAATTAAAGTTCTTTATTAGACAAAAATCACCCAAGCCTTTCCAGTGTTTCATTATACTTTCTCCCCTACATATAAACCTCTGTTGTAAAAGTAAAGATTATGCAAGCAGAGAGTTAAAGCAGAAATGGGATTGTGGATAATGTCAAGGAGGATTGTGGCAACAGCGCAGGGTAACCTGACATGTTTCCTTTGGTGCCCATTTCAGACAACATCCCTTCCCATTGTTGTGATCTCCAACGTGAGCCAGCTTCCCAGTGGATGGGCTTCTATCTTATGGTTCAACATGCTGTCTACTGAGCCCAAGGTATTTGCAAGAAAAAAATATGTTTTATCAGGTACTGTGTCTAATTTTCAAACATTGCTTGCAAGTGGCTGCTGCGTTTTAGCTCTGCAGATGACTCTTAATGAGTTTCAGTTCTAGAGAGGGGCAGTGACTTCCCTGACCTAAACAGCAATGTTTGAAACCCACATAAGGGTAGTATACGTGTATTCAGGATATATAGCATACAGTGAGAAGCCAAATGAACATTCAAGAACTCTGTTATGGTGCATTTGAATAATCCAGCAATTCTGCCTGCTGGGAGAAGACATATCCAGAGCCCCAGAGATTGCTTTTCCTGGTAAGGAGTGCCTGGAAGAATAGCTCCCTGCTTCTGCAGAGTGGTCTCAAGCTGACATCCGTTCTTAAATCTGGAGTTTGTTTTGGCAATACAAAAATTCAAGTGGCATTCCAAAATTAATGTTTATTAACTATGGCTTGTATTTTTCTCCTCCATTCTAGAACCTGTCCTTCTTTCTGAATCCACCTTGTGCAAAGTGGTCTAAGCTTTCTGAAGTTCTGAGTTGGCAGTTTTCTTCTGTAACGAAGAGAGGACTTAATGCAGATCAGCTGAGCATGCTGGGAGAGAAGCTTCTTGGTAAGTTCTGCTTTCATCACAGGTGGCCTGTTTGAATTGAAAGTAGTTCTGCAGCCTTTTCCTGGGACCCATTTTAAGTTTTGCTTTCCTCTCACAGCTTTCCCTTTCAACAATATAACTTTGTATCAATCAAGCATTTTCCACTTTTCCGTATGGCAGTGTTTGTAAATGAGATCATGTCAGGAAAAAAATCTGCAGTTCTAACTTGGGAGTTTTATGCATTAGAGCAACACAGACTGGGCCTAATTCTGCCTTTTGAAGTAACATTGATGTTTAGTCAGTCTTTGAAGTGGATGTTCCTTGGCATCTCTTGGGTTTTGTTTTAAAATCCACCTCCATTCATTTTATCTTCATGCATGCCCCAAGCTACAGTGGAGATTCCCTCTGCATTAACACAGTTGCAGTATCAGCATGCAAACACTATGAAGCTGTTAAAGGATATCAAACTGAATTATCTTCTACGTGAGTGTCCTTAATAAAAGCCTCCTCAGCCATAGGTTTTGTCTCCAAACTCCTTGCAGTTTGTCTGAATAGGCAGGGCACTTGACACTGCTACTGATTTTGCACAGTAGACTCTAGATGAGAAATACTGTTGATTCACTATATTTCACCAACCTTAAATTCCAGGGGAAAATTATATTTGAAGGTGTTTGATATTACTGTGTCTAGGTGACAAGTACACCATTCTACTCTCTAATTCCCCCAAGGTACAAGATCTGAAAAAAAGCTGTTAATTTATTAGATTACTTTTCAAATTTCTACAAGGAGAATTTTTTTTTTGTCTAATTAACCAACATAAAGAGACCAGTGGTATATTTCTGTGGGAAATTTGCATTTCAGAACTACAGGCATTTTGTTGAGCTCTTGGTAGGGTTGCTACTTAAATCTTATCTCTATAGATAAAAATATCACCCAGCTGAAAATCCTGTTGGCTCAACACTGTATATTCAGGACTCCTCAGTGCAAGGAGACAGAGCCTGCAGGGTGCTGGAGTACAACCTGGCTGCTGTTTTTGCAATGTGAAAGTTGACAGAATCTTAGTCTCTTAACAGCAGCAGTATTAGTAACAAGTTCCCTAACCCAGTTTATTTTTAGAAAAATGACAGAGAAAAGCATATTTATTGGATGTGCCATAGCATGATCTTAAATGGGAAGAATTTGGCTCTGACTACAGTTAGAGTCTGCAAAGCTCCAGCTACTGCAGGCACAGCATAGAACTTTTCTTTGTGGTTTGGATATGATTATGAAAAACTGTGGACATAAAACAAGGCTGAGGGAAACAATTGCAACAGGAATAAGATGGATCTGTGGTTGAGGTAGACCTAGGAGTCAAGAGTTTCTGGAGAAAAACCTGCAAATCACCAGAATCAAGGTAGGAGAGTGCCTAACTTAGAGGTGCTGCAGGGCCTGCTGAGCCTACAGAGGAGCTTGTGGGCAGCAGTCTTCTTGTCGTGATGGCAAGAACTGTGCAAGGATTCCTTTTCCTTCCTGGAAGCATTTTGCAACTGGCAAGTGTTTGGTGCAGCACAGCACAGAAAGTGTCAGGATGGATTGGTTCCCATTATGCAAGGGCTGCTCACACAGGTTTGGCTACTGTAAAACCTCCCAGAGAGGAACTTTGCAACTTCCCCTGCAGTAGCTGTGAAAGCACAGCAGCCTACCCTTCCTTTTCTTTCTTAGTCCAACAACTGACTTCCAAATAAACACTCAGAACTTGGTTTTCTAAATACTTTCAGCCTTACTAAGTAAACTAAGTTATGGAACATGACTGAAGTCAAATTTATTGTGTTCAGGGCCAACAAATGGAGCGTCTCAGGATGGCCTTATTCCTTGGACAAGATTCTGCAAGGTATGCACACAGTTTTAAAAACTGAGATGGAAGAGGGATCTCATCTTACTTAATTGTGGGTTTTGTTTGGCCTTCTTTTGTTTGTTATCCCCCTGCAAGGTGCCCGCTTTTCTAGTAGCATCTCCTAATTATTCTAGACTTTACATGGTCATGGGAGGCTTTGGTGGTCAGGTTAAAGTAGCAGCAGGAGGAAAAAGCTTGCAGTGGCAAGGAGTAGATGATTTTGAGACTGTTTTTGATCCATGTAAACTCCACAGGAAAAAAAAAAAAGCATCTTTCAAACACAGCATCTCCATTATTATTAATGCAGCTGCTATTAATAGAATAGTTCTCAATTTTGAGTATTACAGAAAATGTAAACAAAACAACCAGCAAGATGAACAATTCTTCTATATCTTAGTGAAGGACATTTCCCAAACCAGGGAAAACTGGATCAGGATGAGGATTAACATGGGGTGGCCAAAAGGGTTAGTGTGATGACAGAAAGCCACATCATGGAATTTCACAACCCTGGCTGAAGCAAGACAGGAGGACTCTTCACATTTTATTTTGGCTTTAGACCCTAAGCTGGTACAGAGAAGTAGGAAATCACAGCAACCAGGAGCAGAATCCAGGGGAAGAGCAAGGCTCTGGTGACCCACAAGCACTCAAATTCATTGATACGGATGCCTCATGAGACACTGATCCAGGTCTCAAAAGAAAGTGTCTCTAAGGTCTTCTGCTAGCCAGCCCAGTCAAAAACCCCCATGGCATGGGTTTGCATGTCCAACAACTCCAATAGGGATAGCACCCAGGCAGGAAAAAGAGCCTTTTATCTGCTCGTAGGCCAGTGTTGTTGCAGGTGAGAGGTCACATATTTGAGGGTACTGGAGGCTCAGACAGGCATTTTTCTCATAGTGTCTCTTGCCTTTAGATTCAGTACAAGCTTCATTACCAATAGTTCCTGTCCTTCTGGAATGGTCAAAAGAGTCTTAAGAGAATATAGGGAGGATGGGGAAAGGAAAAAGGGAGAAAAACACAAGTACAAGTGGACAGCATCAGGATTGAAATGTTGCTTTCCTCTCTGCTCAACAAAACTCATCCCTTTTCTCCCCCCCTCCCCCCTTTCCATATTCTGAATTTCAGGAAAATATAAATGATAAAAATTTCCCCTTTTGGCTGTGGATTGAGGGAATCCTGGAGCTTATTAAGAAACATCTCCTGTGTCTCTGGAATGATGGGTAAGACTTGAGTGAATTTAAAATGTGGTCATTGCCTCAGACCTCACTTTCAGGCTAGCAGTTGCACCCTCAGATTGGGAAGTTGTTTGTGCAGAGGGTGGATCCTGAAACCAGAAAAATCTGAAGCAAATGAATTCTAGTAGTGTGGAAGCCTCTGATGAGGCAACTGCTAAAAGCAAGAACATAGATAACCCCTTTTGGGTCCAAGTTGTCCCATTTGAGTCACAGAGCAGGGCTTTGAATGTTAGATTGTATCTTGTCTTGCCTCTGCTGTCACTGTAAGTCGGTTCTGTCCACGTCCTGGAGCACAGCCAAGAAAAGCAGAAGCACAAGAAAGTATTAGTCATAGTGCTATCCATTTTAAAAACCCAAAAACCGAGCTCCCTGCCTGAAGAGAGTTACTGTGAGCTGCCTGGAGGTGGCAGCAGCCAGACTCGGAATGCCTGTGCCTGCACCATGGGCCCAGAACCCTGCAGTCTTCACTGATTTAAGAGTATTACAAAGGAGAAGGACTCTGCCAGATGGGAACACAGTTCCATTTGCCCTTTAATACTGGTTTAGTAAACTTTTCATTTTGGTAATTTCCGATTTCGGAAGTAATTTGGCCCAAACTAGGCTGATCCAAAGTCACAATCCTGTGTTTTAGCTTTAGCCACATTATGAAACCTCTTCAAACAGCACATTCACAGTGGAGCATCCTAGCATCCCAACTTCTGCAGGACTGCTTTGCCTTGCTACATTCAGCAGTGGGCCTCACATTTTTACCCCCAGCTCCAGAAGAGTTCTGTCAAAGCCCTGTGCAGTACAAATTTTATTTCCCTGCCCCAAACCTCCCCCTTTCTTTGCTGAGGGGGCTGCAATGCAGTGGGAATATTTGTGACCATTACTAAAGCAGAGTGGCAGTTCTGGGATTGGGATTAGATGTGGATTTGGTAAAAGCTTGAATAGCAGAATCCCTTTGTATACAAAAGCTAAGTAATACAACCTCAGGAACACTTGCCTTTCTTCATACTTGAGAGATAGGAAAGCAAAAGAACTTCCCTTATACATGGGATATTGACTGCTGAACACACTTGTTAGCTAAAGCATGGCATTTAAAGCAAAGAAAACACCAATCAAACCCCATAAAACAGGCAGCTTACAGCATCTGAAATTCTAAGCAAAATTATGATTGTTAAGGATTTTTTTTGTGCAAAACCCACCTTACCTCACTTAACATACACAAGGACAGTCATAGTACTCAAAAGTTCATTATTGATGGGGAGTATTTTGATTATTTTTTGATGAGAATAAGAAGAGAAAACCTGTGAGGAAAAAAAAAACCCAAAAAACAAACAACAGAAGCAAAATACCAACCAACAAACCAACCAAAACCAAAGAGCTGGGGCTTGGCCACTGCTACTGACTTGAACAACTCCCTCAGTCAATCTCTTAGAATTGCCACACCAGCCTCTTTGTCCAAGCAATAACATTTGCTGAGCACAGTGAATAAGTCACAAAAGTTGAACAGTTCCTGAACTGTAGAAAATATACTCAAGGCCCAAAGCAAACTGCACACCTGTAAGAGTGTTATCCTCCAGCTAGCAAAGTTTGTTTCATCAGCCAGAAGGGAGAAATGACTGTTCCTTAGCTTGCTTATGAAGTTGAAACTGCTTGGGTTGTTAGCTGGGATCTGACTGGGATCAGACCCTGTTACATACTTGTAACTTCACTTCAGCTCCCACAGCCCAGTTTTGACAGCAGAATGGACAATCTTTTGTTCCAAGTTCTGAAAGATGTTTGTATAAGCCCCAGGTCGAAGTGAGAGTGCTGAGGGAAGCTGTGGTGACTCACGGCTGCCAGGAGGCATGAATCACCACCTGACTGCAGACAATCAGCCCTGCTGCCAGCTGTTCACAGGACAAAGCCTTCTGTGAGGCTTTCGCCAGTATGTCAGCTCACTTCTCCAAAGGAAAGCTTTTTAGTTTTTGTAGCTAGCCCAGCACAGATTAGGTTTTATGCTAGGGAGTAAATCAGCTTTTTCTTTTCAACATTACAGCTGCATTGTGGGCTTCATCAGCAAAGAGAGAGAACGTGCTCTGCTGAAGGACCAGAGCCCAGGAACGTTTTTATTGAGATTCAGTGAGAGCAGCAAGGAGGGAGCAATCACTTTTACCTGGGTAGAAAAATCTCAGAATGGTAAGTCAGCAGCAGAGAACCCTTTTCAGTCTGCTCGCACCAGAACAGGAAGTCTTTATGCCCTTCTCCTCCACCCTGAGGACCAGCACAATGCCCCTGGCAGCAGCAGGGCACAAGCAGTAGCAGGGACACACCATACTTGGGGTAATTCAAACCACACAATAAATTGATCAAGGTTTCAGTTAGGACAAGCAGCACTTCCCCGGTCCTGCTTCTGGCCTGGAAGTTGGGTAGGAAAAACTGCCTGGAGTGTCTCCCCTCCCTCCATAGGTTCTCTCCCAGCCTTTAGTACACACACCCTTTATCTCCTTCCAAATCCAAATGCAGATTTTGTTCTTTCCTTCCCACATTCTCCCTAGGTAAATTACATCCTTCATTTTCCAGTTAGTTTTCCTTCCTCCCTTATCCAAAAGGATCAATGAAGAGCTTGCTTCTTCAGTGAGCTGGACTACTTTCTCATCCTCTCTTAAGGAAGCCTGGAGGGATCACAGCTACAAAAAGTTAAAACCTCCCTTGTACCCAGTCAGGGCTCTCCCCTTAGCACCCTCATTACACAGCCCCACCTGCCAGCATGGGGCAGCTGTTGACACTTCACTCTGATGAGCCCAAAACCAGCAGCAGGTGGAAGAGAAACTGCTGAATGTACTTGGGTGACTTCTTTCTCTTTGCTGCCTTCATACCTGAGACATCCAAAAGTTAAGCAAAAAAGGTTGATAGTATTTGGAGCATTCCTGAAGGCTTATATGTCTCTCTTGATGATTCATAAAAGCCTCAAATATATTTGGATCAAACTTTCTAATAGGCAGCAGAGTTTGGATTACGTAATTTGGAAGAAGGTTAAAAAGGCAGCACAACCTAAATTACTTCATGAAATATCACACTTAATTTCCATGGACAAGTCACACCAGTCATTCTGAATACAAAACATGCCAGGAGCCATCACTCTGTGCTATCTCCCCCATGCCTCCCTACCCCACAGAACAATTATGCTCCCTTTGACAGGCATTAAATACTTCCTGCAGCACTGTAGGTGTCATCCAGCCAAGGCTTTTGCTTATGTTAACTCTGAATTTATGGAAGTGGCTGCAGCTTTTCTGGGCACTTTCAGAAAAAAACATTGAAACCAGCTTTAAAAACTGCTGCTTCTCTCCTCTGCAGAGCTAGAGTTCCACTCAGTAGAACCCTACACCAAGAAGGAACTTTCTGCCGTGACTTTTCCCGACATCATCCGCAATTACAAAGTGATGGCAGCCGAAAACATTCCTGAGAACCCACTGCGATTCCTCTACCCAAATATACCCAAAGACAATGCCTTTGGCAAATACTACTCCAGGCCTAAGGAGGGTGAGTGCCCTGTGGGGCTTGTACCTTGTACCGTGTCTGTTCCTGAGCTGCTGCACAATTTATGTGGCGAGGAAAGAAAGGGAGCAGTTGGCCTGAATGCTTGGCAGCCTGGCCCATGTTTAGAGGTTAAGAAAAGGTTTGTTTTTAAACAGACACAACATGAGACCTAATCAGACCAAAAACTAAAACCCCTAACTGTCGCTGGCCCTCCAGCTCAGCTGTCTACATGAGCCCATGAGCTGTTCCAAGAAATACAGGTTCCCACTAACAGCCCCGACCATGTCTAGTTACGGGAGGGGTTTCTTTGCCTTTTCCTCTAGGAGAACAGGAAAAACTGACTAGAAATAGAATAAATTAACCATAGTGCTGTAAAATGCATGACAGAGACTTGCACATTATCTGGGTCATAGGTATTTTTGGTACAATAAAGATGAAAGTGTGACGTAAACTTGCTGAAAAAAAACCCACAAGCTTTTTTCTCTCCTTGAAGCACCAGAGCCAATGGATTTGGATGGTCCCAAGGGAAATGGCTACATCAAGACTGAGTTAATCTCTGTATCTGAAGTGTAAGTTCTCACAAAAATGCTGGATTTTTAAGACCTGATCATAAGATTTTAGCTGTAGTTCATGTTTCTTTATACTACTTAAGCTGTAGGTGCCCCTGTCAAGTCTTTCCTCTTTGAGAATCTGATCACAACACATTAATGCACTGCTGTGTTCAAAACACCAGTTTTAGCAGAAACCCTAGAAATTTGCAGGGATTTGTACTGGCAAGTAATTTCTTCAAAAGCACGTTCTCAAAGACTTGTTGCACTTCTTTGGTTAGGATGTGCACCCTGCGTAGTCTGAGTTTCCATTTAAAGCCAGGCTGGCTTTGCAAAGCCCGGTCTTCCCCACAAGAGGCATGGTTAGTGGCCCTTGAGGGCTTGGTGCCAGACAGGGTAGCCCAGCCGTGCCTCATTTCTTCAGTTAATCCTTGCTCTTGTCCATCAGCCACCCTTCCAGGCTGCAGTCTCCAGAAAACCTGCTGCCCATGTCTCCTGAGGAGTTTGATGAGGTGTCTCGCATGGTGGGCCCCGCAGAGATCGACACCGTGGTATGTGGCAAGTGCTTGCCTGGAGCAGGAGCCTTGAGCCAGAGCTTGTTTTTCCCTTTTTTCTTCCCCCTTCAGACCTACCTCAGACACTTAAGCAAACACTTGAGAACACGTCTCTGCAAGCATAGGAGAAGTTGGGGATCCAGGGTTAGACTGGGATTGCCAGCACTTGTTTTTTCCATGTGTCTGCAGGGAGAAGGGTGAAGAACAGGAAAACAGGGTTGAAGAACAGGAGGAAAGCTTCCTGTGTGTGCTTTGCAGGTGGAGGGAGAACGGGAAAGGAGGAAGTATCCTTGTAGTGCCTCTGGTGGGGTGTGTGTGGGGCAGAGGAGCCGGAGTGCACTTCGAAAGCGCTGCCCTGCCAATGCTGTTAACAGAGCAGTGTTGTCCTTGCCGGGTGTGCTTCTGAAAAAGAAACAAATTAAAGTGATCCCCACCCCCCACCTGAATCCTAAGATGGGAATCAGGCGTGGCTGAGGCAGAAGTTGGTCAAGCTCTGTGGTTAGCAAAGACTTGGGTGGGGCCTGTGTAATGGCAGTTTCTTTTTCTCCTTGCAGATGTGTACACATATTCAGCTCTGAACTTTGGCTGAGCTTTCCCTGCGCCATTAGCACAGCCAGTTCACTTCATGAATCCTGTGCTGCAGTCAGTGCCTTGGTGACAACGCTTCACTTCTTTGGTTTCTCAGCCTGAAGGTCCAGCAGCAATTTTAGCTAATGGGATTATCAACAGCAGCAGCCCGAGCAGCCTCCTTACATCCATATCTTTGTTTAATTAGCAAGATACTATGCATGTCTTTGTTTAATTAGCAAGATACTATGCATGTCTTTGTTTAATTAGCAAGATACTGTGCCAGAGTGGAGGAAGAGGAAGGTGGGAATGTGAGCTCCTCAATGATAGTGATAGGAGAAACATGCGTTCATTTTTTGAATGAATTAGTTAAATGTTTAATACAGTTAACTGTACATAGAAGGCTTCAAAGAAAAGTTGGTTCTTTTGCAGAGGTTTGGCTCAGAAAGCTTACGCCTTGAATTTTTGTCTGCATCACAAAAGGGAAAAACACTCTACAGATAACATGCGGCACCAACTCCATGTGCTGCTGGAGTCTGCTTTTAGCTCTTCTGGGCACGGCCCATTGAGAGAGCAGAAGCCCAAACTGTTACCTGCATTTCCTTTTCACAAGGCATAATCTTGCACAGGATGTTTAGCACAGTCTTTCTCAAAAAGAGCATTTCTTAGGACGCCACCTTCAAGCTGCATTGGCACACACTGAGCTTGCAACCCAAGGTATATAATCAAGACTAAAACCTCTGCAGACTGCACTCAGCAGACAAAATCAGAACCTCCTCTTAGGAGACTGCAAAATAGAGTGAAGTATGTTTTTATTTACTGTGCCTAATCTGGTGAGGATCTGGTCACCCCCTATCTTTTGCAATAATACAGACCCCATCATGTAGGTTATAACAGGTAGAACAGAACTCAGTTTTCTCATGCATTATGAGCCAGGGCATTTATTTAACTGTTAATTTGAACAGCTAAAAGGTTTTACAGGCTTGGATAATGAAGTGATTTTGTAATTAGAGGTAAGACACAGGAAAGTGAAGAAGTTAAATTTTATCCAGAGCAATGGCTGCAGGATATGCAGTCTGCAGTCCCTCAAGGATGAAGCTGTGCTTCCACTAGAGGAGGAACAGCTTTGTTTCTCAGCATGTTTGAAGGCAGTTAACTCTCAGTTAAGAGGCAAGGCTCTTCTAGGCAGCTGGTTTCTCTCTCTGGGCATACCTATCAGCACAGGCTGCCAATGAGCAGGGAGCTGAGCAAGGTGCTGCAGAGCACTCCTGTGCAGGTACAGGAGCAGGATAGCTGCTGCAGGGGGCCCTGCCTGGACAAAGTGACCTCCTGAGGCCCCTCCAGACCCAGCAGCTGCTGTCTGGGAAGACATTCATTTTGGTGTGTTGTGCCCAAGATATCTATGTGCTCTCTGCAAAAGCTTCAAAGAAAAATTAAGGAACCTAGAGCATGTAACACATGTATGTAAATGAAAGCACTGCATACAGACCTATTTTTGGTGTCCTGGGTTACTGAGATTAACACTGCTACAGGAAATGACATAATGGTTTTATCTTACTGTAACTAGCTGAATGTGTATCTGTTGCTAATCCAAAAGTCAAGTTACTTATTTTTTTAGCTATGCTCTGTAGTCATGTTCCACATGTCAGTACTTTCATACTTCAGTTTTGTGGGACTTAAAGCAGTGGCCTTACTCACAGGTTGGTCTTTCCATAGCCAGTAGTTCTAGAAGCACCAAATTTTTTCCTAGATGGAATATTCTTTTATATATTTTAAATAAATGGAACTGTCAGTTACCCCTTCTGTCCTCTCTCTGCTAAAGTGGATGTGGCAGTCGGTATTTTACTACTCTGTATCTCATTTTAAACTTTGTTTGTACAGCTAAAGAGTTACAGCTCTGAAGCCCAAGGCCGTATTGACGCTTTTAATTCTCTGCATTGTTGCAGGTCTGTCTGCACTGGAATTCTTCGAAGATAGCTGTTTAACTTTCTTTTTATTACTGCTTGTATCACTTCATCCATTTGTTTCCATTGCCACACAGATTTCAATAAACTGAACTTGGATTTCTAACTTGAGTCCACAGTAGGGTAATTGATCTGTGGCTCATCATTGTGGGCTACCAAGCTGGACCACAGCTGGTTTTCTCTGGGGGCTAAGAAGTGACAAAATCCCTCATCTCACATTTGTCAAGTTTTTATATGAACTGTACAGCCAGAAGAAGAATAAAGGAAAGAAACTGTTGGTGTGATGAAGGATAGCAGGAGCAAGTCAAGAGAAAGCCAGACCTGTTCAGAGTACCTAGCCAGGATTCCAGCATTAACAAAAAGCAACCAGTGAAAGGAAACAACTCTGCAAGTGCAGATTTCAAAATAAACACAAAAAAAAAAAATCAGAAGAACACTACATCACAGAAATTAATTCAGAGTTCCTGTACGCTTTGCACTATGGAAATGACCAGAGTGAGTTTTCCAGGGCAGCATTCCCACAACCGAAGACTTCTGCAGTCCCACAAATAACCAATAAAACCCACCAGCACCACCATCAGCTTGGTATTTCCATTTATTATGCTGTAAAAAGCAACACTATCTGGAATTTATTTCTTAAAATAAATAACTTTCATTTTCAGAACCAGTACAGCTCAAGTTTAGATTCATTCATGGGAAACTGCTAGAAATACATTCATCACTGTCTAGTCCCCACAATACAGAATCTAAAAGTCAAGATCAGCCCAGTCAGTTACAATGACCAGAAGTACACTGCCAGTAAGTATAGTCACGGATAGTCCAGCTCTGAAGCAAAAAAGTCTGGTACAATACAGTTTGTTCACAAAGATAGGCTAATTAATGCTAAGACTACCACAATATTTCTGAGTACAAAGCATTAAGTTAGCTGAACGATTTTAGGTTGTGATACAGAAGAAACATATATGACATAAAAACAAAGGAGTGGGGGAATCTTCTTTGGAGCATAAGGAAGTCAGCGCTGGATAAGATAACCAAAAGCTATTTACTGTAAAATCTACATGTCAGTGTCATGAATGATAAACAGCCAAACCAATGTACTGCATATATTTATATTTATAAATAACGCCATGTCTAAGTAGCTGCATCGCTGAATTGGACATTACAAAATAATCCATCTTCTCACAATGAGAAAATACTAAAACTAACCAGCAAAAATGCACTGAAGCTAAGACCGGCTAAAAGCACTCAGTATGAAAGCATTAAGTTTAGGGACAGCTATGATCTTCAATGTTAGCTCAGTTAAAATCCTTCTTTTGGTTTTGGTTTGTTTATATCACGTGTACTATATAATATGTATGTTTACCTATGTTTAAATATGCCAGTTTGAACAACGCAATATCAGTTAAATAAAGCTAAATCAGGTATTTTTCTGAGAAACTACAGAATGTGTTGTAATAGGGGCAAAACAGGGCAGATTAGCACTGAAATTCGTAATTCTGAACAGGATCCATCTGAAAATACTCCTTTACACTGAAGCCCGTAAATCTGTTGCCTTGTACTACCCAGTGACTGATGTGGCTCAACGAAGAGCCAGAGGCCATTTCATTTAGTTCTCGGTGACAACAGGGGGCAGCTGTGACACAGGATGTGAAGAGAATGGGTTAAAAGCCTTCAGAAAAATAGCTGATCTTCAGAAGAAAAAAAAATCAAAACAAAAATAAAAAAAAAAACCCAACCAGCTTAAGAACAGGAGGATTCTTGAGAAAAAGTGTTTGATAACCATGCCAGCCAGCTTCGAGATGCTATTTGAGGGCTTTAGACTTTCAGACTCTTTCAAGATTTCATCATGATGAAGACAGTCACTGTTTGTGATGAGTACCAAGCACTTTTCCACGTGGCTTGTCCTCCCTGCAGGGAGGCAGTATGGCATTTCAACAAGAGACTGTACAGGAACTTGAAAAGATTTATTCTCTATACTGACCTGCTGGGTTGCTCTGGAGAAGTTACTTCTCCCCAAGCCTTAGTGTAGTCATTGCTAAAGGAAGGTAATGTGGTTCAGATCATCTTTATAAAGTGCTTGGGCCATTCTAGGAAGAATTTGGGCATTATTTCAGGAGATTTTGGTGCTAAAACACAGAAAATTTGAACTCTGAGATCTACTAATGGCTTGTACACTACGTGCTAAGATAAATACCACCATATACACAGTTCTCAAGCACAATCTCCTTTTCCATGTGCTAAACATGGTGCTCCTGCCGAAAACTCTTGTGCTAAAATCCTTGCCTACGTCCAACAACAAGTAGTGTTTTGTGAATATCTTAAGTGACTGCTCACACTTCTGAGGTTTTATGCCACACTACTGGAAGAAACAATTGTACGTGGGACAAGGAGCTGTGGGAATATTGAACTTCTGCCAACTACAAATACCTTCATCTACATTTTCCACGACAGGGCACATGCCATGCTGGCTTCAGTGGCAAGACAATGAATGCCACCATTCACCACAAAAGGCATTTACTTACTTGTGTTCCTGGTGCTGAACTCCCGTCCTACACCAGGGATGCAATCCCAGTGATGCAGTACCCTGCTCTCTGGTTGATGGCAATGCAAGAAAGCAGACCCCAAAACCTGGCTTACATCCTGCACTGCTCCTGTTTCGATTGGCTCTATGCTCCTTAAAGCTCTTCACTCCATCTTACTACAAGCCTAGATGAGCTCAGACTGAGGTGTAGTATTTGGTTTGGTTCTTTGCCTTTCAAGCACTTCCATTGCCCTCGCTGGCTCTTGGTGCAGCCAGGGGGAGCAGCACCTGTCAGCCCCCCAGGGGCAGTGCAAATATACCTGCAAGGAACACCTGCACGGAGTGGAAGCACCCACCTTCCCCAGCCACAGGGAAGTACTTTAGCAGCTGAACATGGAGAGAGAGGAGGGAGGCAAGACAAAGGGAACTGAGAGAAACACTCCCAAGACAAAAATCCCTCTACACACCGGAGCTACAAGTCACATTCCCCTACACCATTTGGTCAAACAAACCTTAAAACACATTCCCTGACAAGACTATCTCTAAGAACAAGCCTAGACCATTGACAAGTGTCACCTATATACTCTGTGATATTTATATTATGTAAACAAGGTTGTGTGAAATTCTTTTTGTATTTTTTCCCAAAGGTAAGTGCAGATCCTTACTTAACACACCCAGCCTAAATCTACATCAGCATCCTCAGCTTTCAAAAAACCTCAATGACGCTCATACCTGACAGTACTCTGGCTCATCCTAGCCATACTGGAAGTAAAGGGCTAAACAAACAAAAATTCAGCAGAAAAGTTCCTGACCACAGACTAGAGTTCACATAGAACACAAAAATAAATTAAGTAGTGCACAGTAAAGCCAACGACAGCTAAATATTTTTATACATCAATTATATGCAGCATGAGGTAATATTGCTCACATTATGGAGGGAGATTCTTAGTTGGTTTTGTTTCTTTTGAAGAGATTGGATTTGTCCTGTGCGTATAGAAACTCCTGTAACGTAACACTGAAGTAACAGAGACTTCTGTAAAATATATACCACTATCAGATAGAAACACACACGCTCTTCATTACTTATGCATACCACAATTAAATAGGTAAGTGATTTGATTCTTAGGATCTAGCTGAAGATGATTATAGTAAGCCATCCAGATTTTTATGAACCGTTCGGTTCTCTTTCCCATCGTTGTTATCCTCTGATGGCGTGTACTGGACCTGATATTCTTGAAGAATTTTAAAAACATCATGGTGTCCAAAATGTAAAGCTTCATCCATAGGAGTGTTATTCCACCTAAAAAAGCAGCACAGTATTTTTAAGATCAGCATGTTAAGCACAAGAGACAAAAAGCACCACAAATCCAGTTCTTAACATACTGCACTAACAGTTCAGCACACAGAGCACACTCAGTTCAGTAATTGTGGAACTTCATTAAGATGGGCATAACCTTTGAAAAAATGGGTTTAGTGGTTCATTTTTCATTCCTGCTCAGTCTGCAGAACCTGCAGAGAATCAATAGGATCCCATTCCCCCACTTCAGTGGACTGGCTCAATACATTCCACTCTATTTGACAGGCACCTCTCCTCACAGGGACTAGGGAAGTGTTACTCTGGAGCATCTTTCCTCCAAACCAGCAATAAAACCACTCACCTGTCTTTGGGGAAAGGATTCACTTTGCACGCTTCCAGTAGAAACTTAACAACATCCACGTGTCCTGCAGGAAAAACAGCTTGGTGAGTGCATGTATTTCTGCATATCCACGTATGTACAGACAAAAGCAGGTATGCACAGAGGATGTTCTAAAGCAAGCTGTCCAAAAGACAGACAGACAGCAATGTTCTAAAGCAAGCTAGCAGACAGACAAGCGCTGTGTAAGGAGACAGTACCTTCTGCAGCTGCCACATGCAGGGCTGTCCGTGAGTCGTAGTCTCTTTGCTCCATATCCATTCCTGACAGAGCAAACCTTATAAAGAAAATAAAATAAAAGAGATTGCAGAGGCAAGCAATTATGCAATTTAAAGCGTGTTACAAAACCAGCACGTAAGAACATCGCTCTGCCACAAGAGGATGTGGCAGCACCACGAGCACATCATATCTTTGCTGATAATGAAAGGGGCTTTGGCTTTAAAAACCAGCTTAGTGTCTTTGCTGTCTTTCTGCTCTTCAGTTGTCGTAAACAAAAATAAAACATCTTTGCAGAAAACATAACAGTCAACACACCCAATTTAAAATCATACATGGAGAAGCTAAGCCACATAAGGCAAAGTAAATTTATACCAGGTGAGAAAAACCCCAGGAAGTCTCCCAGTCTGAAAATCCTGAGCAGCATTAAGGGATTGGGAGAGTTCTTGCTTCACATACGGTGTCCTGGGACAGCAGAGTTAAACTATACACATTTTTCCACCCACTAATTATATTTAGATATATTCTAGCCAAATTAATGCTTATTTTAGTCTCCTGCCATTATTACTTTAAATTTTACCAGATTCTCTTCCAGATTTAAAAAGCAAAGCTAGACATCCCATCCTGTCCAATAAAAATGTATGTTTTCTAACCTGAATTTTTGTGGTATTTTCAGAATTGAATATTAAAGCAGGTGAGAGTACAGATAAGATTTTCTGCCACTGCTATTAAAAATTTGTTAAATTGTTTAACTATGATCCAAAGAAATGGAACACAATGGGATTCAGGATAGTGTGAGGGTACCTTTTTTGATGGTTAGGTTTGGGTCTTTTGGTTGGGTTTTAGGTGAACATATTCAATCCCAGCTCATGCAGCTCAGTGTCCCCAACATAGACACAGCGCATGTTCCTAAATAAACAACAGCAGGAACCAAACAAGCAGCGTTCCTATTCCCAAACCCCCACTGGTTTTTACCTCCGGAGTGCAGACACGTCCCCTGTGTAGGCAGCAAACAGCAGATTTATCACAGACTTCACCTACAAAGAGAGATTAAGTTCCAGTTTACTGA
Organism: Regulus satrapa; assembly: GCA_013396955.1. NCBI lineage: Eukaryota > Metazoa > Chordata > Aves > Passeriformes > Regulidae > Regulus > Regulus satrapa. Next base: position 500,652 of record VWZN01020612.1, on the reverse strand, counting down.
TCTTCTTTCCTCAAAAAGAAAACCCAGCGGGGCCACTTGGTCCAGTGCTTATGAACTTGTTATTGTATCCCCTTGCCTGACCACATTCTACAGTACAGCTTGGTTTGCTACCAGCACTGCAACGTCTGTCTTTTCAAGGCTGAAGATGTTAAGGACAGTAAAAGAACTAAAACCAATAAATTTCTCTGTTGTGGTAAAAAATATGAGCCTTGCTCTATGGGCAAACCATATTTCTTTCTTCAGTTGCCCAATGACACCAAGAGTTGAACTGCACAGACAGCATCACTGCACAATTTATAAAACCATCCAACTCCTCATAAGGCAAACTCACTCTGGAAAAGTAAGATGATTTTTATTATTATTAACTGCAAAGATTCCTAATGCCAGGAGAAATCTTTGTCAGCAGAAGAGAAGAAATTATACCCTTTTTTCTACATATTACAGATTATTCTTGCATACATCCAACATACAGACTTTCCTCAAATGAACCATTTTAAGCAGTTCCATTACGTAATAAGCAAGGCTTCCAGGCAGACAAAGTTGGATCTTTTTAGATAAGTATGGGCCTAAAGCATGACACAGGTAAAGTCTCTGGTAAGCAGTGCTTTTTCTCAGCTGTATTAATTACTCTAGTAAGAAATGATAGTGCCAGGGTAGCCCAACCTTGTCCCATGCCTATTATTAATATGTCCTGGCTATACCAACTCTGCAGGTTTTAACAAGATCCAAAAATAACAAGCTAGGTGGTTTTAAGCATCCACATCAGCTTCTTTCCTAAACTGACATAACTGCTTCTAGGCACCCTTTCACAGCAATCTCCAGTAAGCTTTCTAAATGCTGCTTTGCTTTCTGAGTCTACAAAGCTCTGTCGCTGCCACCAGCCAAGTAACAGAAATAAAAGAGGGAGCTGATGCTGCACTGACCTTCTACAACAAGGAGGAGAAACAAACAGAATGAAAAATCCCCACCCACAAGCAGGTCTCCCACAGATTTCTGCAAGAACACTGGCATATTTTCACAGGGCCACAGACGAGCCAACATCTGTGCCTCTTCTCAACCAAGGCCGTGGAATTGCTTGTTGTTTTTTACACCTCAAATATGCACTGACGCACAGAGTGCCCCAAGGATAAGGCGAAGGAGGCACAAAGGCCAGGATGGAAATACAAAGGGGACACAGAGCCACCCTCACTCCAGCACCCACGAACTCCTGCAGCTCCTTTCCAGTTTGTATTATGAGGGCTGTAAGATGAAGATCCGTAGGACTCCTTCCCTTCCCAGGGGGCTCTGCCCCTCTGGGCTGTCCCTAAACCTGACTGGCTCCAATGGCTGGGCCCCTGCTCAGGCTCTCTCAGCTCTGACCCCGCAACACCTTGAACTGCGGCAAACCTGACATCACACCCCAGACTCTCCTCACCAGTGTCACAGAGGACTGGCAATGAGTGGTTCTACTCCTCACACAAAGCTCTTTTTGTTTAGAGTTTCTGCCACAAGCCAAACCAGTGGCCCAGACTCCTAAGCAGGTCAGCGGGGCCGTGCTCGGGAGGCTGAGCCCTGCCAGCACAGGGGCAGTTCCCCACGGTGGTGCCGGGGCTGGGCTCAGCCCCTCTCCAGCTCACAGCAGGGTGGCAGGAGCAGGGCAAGGAGCTGCTGGGAGCCTGCAGGGCCGGGCTCTGCCGCTGCCACAGACACACGGACTGGCGTCAGCAAGGGCAGCTCGGGGCAGCGAGCAGCCAGCCACGCTCCCTGGCTTTCCAAAGGAAACACCACAGCCACACCGAGTGCCAAACCCTCTAACAGAGACAGCATCTGTTACGGGCACCGGGCTGAAAGCAGCTGTGAAAGGGGAATTTAGCTTGATAATCTTCACATTTCATCGAGATGATTCAGGCGCTCTCCCCGGGGAGGGAGAATCCGCTGGGGGCCCACAGGCAGACCAGGCTGGGGCACTCCCATGTTTCAGGTCCTACAGGTGATGAATAGTCTCCCTTTTCAGGATCTGGGATGAGCAAAGGACACTCAGTCTTTCATAAAAACCATTTCAGAGGTAACTGACCGTTTTGGCTGGGCTTCTTGATGTTTCTGGGAAATGCAAATATATATATTAAAGTAGTAAAATAAAAATAGCGCACATTCCTTTAATCAAAAAACAACTTTCCAGTGCAGTCAGAACCTAGAATCCTGGATTCAGTTGAACATTTTGCTAAAAAGCAATTTTTGTTTTCTATAATGATGTGACAAAACGTAATCTGGAGATTCCTGAGGCTTTATAACACATTCACCTTAGATCACATCTCTCAGCAATCTGGGAGACGACAAAGCTGCTCCTTCCTAAAGAGAAATCAAGTAAGATCAAAGGCTACTTTACCATAAAACTGAACTTCTTGACAGATCAAAAAAGAAAAACCAACTACAAGTCCAGACAAAAATATCTCCTGTTTATCTCAGAAGGAAACTTGCTCTGTGTTCAATACTAAAAATAATGGGATACAAAGTGTGAGAAACCAAACAAATTCAGCAGAGTAGTCATCCAAAGCTGGTCAAAGATGAACTCAAGCTAAAACAAGCCAAGTGTGGCCATCATAGTTGAAAAAATCCTTTTGGGACAACTTTCCTCCTGCTTCCTTCCTGCTTCTCTCTAGTTTAGAGACTTAAATGATTTTATTGGAGAATTAGACTGGATTTGCTGCCAACAAAACACACCTTGACCCCGTAACTGCACCCGACTATAACAGCAGATAAGCCAGGCCAAAAAATTAACAAACTTTATAAGGTATGAAATGAAACTGCTCAGCAGGCAGCCACAAACAACTGAAGTTTTATTGAGTTCATGTAAAAAGTGAATTCAATAAAATTTAGGAATCTGCAAATACAAAATACATTTTGAACTCAAAGTAGGAATATACCATCTCCACAAGCATCTTAGGGATCTTCCATAGTTTTCAAGAGAATATTAATCTAAGCAGTATATATACTAAATCATTATGTAAGAGGTTGTCATTTACAGTGATAAAAACTTACTATGTGAACAGCAATTGCTGCCATAAGCTTTGTATCTGTGCAGAATCTCACTTAGGCTGCCACAAAGTCAAGTACAAATTCTCTACCCAAAAGTCACAGTGTACTAGCTTGAAATAACAGGTTATTTGGAAAAAAAAAAAAAAGGCAAAAGAAACTCTAAAGTAGCAGCAGCAAACATACGATTTTGTGACTTTAAACCACAGGGGTGAAAAAAAAACGTGAACATGACAGATGAGCTCTATTCATTCAAACTAAGTAGGGCACGAGGCAACTAATTTAAGTGTTTAGCGACTCTGTTAGTGAGTTTCTCACCAAGTGGTTCATGAACATTCAGTGTTGGTGTTTCTATAATTGCACTGGTGAACACAAGCTTCCCTAATGTTTAGAAACACAAAGCTCACTTTCAGCCCAAACAGCCATGAAGTACCTTTTCCTACTGCACATACTTCCCTAACAATGAACATTAAATGAAAGGAGAAGGGATGGAGTCCCTTTGCTTTATACGAGCAGGATGGATCACACACTGCCATACAGCTGCATGGCAGGATCAAACCCAGAGCAGAAACTGCTGCACTTCTTTGAGAGACAAGAGAAAACCTGCATGCACTGAAGAAGAGGAACTTGGCAGCTCTCTTCTCACCACACCAACAACACAGAGCACTGCTCACTCAACTACAATGAGACCCTCTTTGTACAGTGCTCTTTCCTGAGCACTGGGTATAATCCTCATTATCCAGGCAGTGAAACCAGCAAGGAATTTGTCAGAAATACTCCTGTCTCTCACTGGAAGAAATCAGAAACACAATTTCACTGTCAGGTTAGTGTTAGGGATCTTGGCCTCAGCTGGACAAAGCCATGAAGGACCCAAGTCCTGCTTCGCATTGGAGGTGGCCAAATGACCAACGCCTCCAGAGGTACCTCTCCAACAAATGGGTCTGTGAGTCTGTGGGTCAGGATGTGAGCAGCTCAAGAAAGAAAAATCAAGACTGCTGTTGCTCAAGAACTGCACTGAGGTCAAGTTAAAGCAAGGAAGCAGCCAGAGTTCACAGAGGCAGGAAGTCACAGTGCTGCAGCAGACATTCCAGATAAATATGGGGGACACAAAGGCATCAAATGAAAGAAAAAGCGGAATTCCAAAACACCAAATGGATAAACTGAGCTACAGCACTGCCAGTTACAAAGCCAAACTTGGTGTCAAAGTGACTCCTAGTCATAAGCTTTCCATCGCAGCTATTTTAAACACCTCCTGAGCCTGGTTATGCTGAAAGTTTCAAAGAAGTCTCCTTCAAGCAGCAGTGCTGACGTGAGCAGATGCACAGGAACAGAGGAACTGCAGTGGGGAGCACATGGCCCCGCACACAGCATTTGCATGGCTGTGCCCCCCTGCTCTGCAAGCACAAAGGACTTGGGCATGCATGACATGACAGCTTTAGGGTTGATTTCCAATTTCTCAATGGAAATGAGAAATTTCCTTAACAATGGGAAAAACTTTTTTTAAAAAAGTTTAACTTCAGTATTAATATGCTAAAGTTACTTACTGCAAGTGAAATTTCAACAACATCTAAGTGATCTGGAAGGCTTGCCTGGAATGTGGGGATTGCCTTGGTGGAATATTTATAACAAAACAGTCTTTCCAACCTGAGCTGCACACCCAAATCCAGACTTATTTAAATAATCTCATGATGGCTAATAGCAAATGCCCACACAAGACTGAGACAGTATCACATCTCTTAACACAGACCAGTTTAGAGGATTTTTTTTTTTTAACAGAAGAAAAGGGTGTCTACCACTGCCTGGCTCTAATGCCATTCACAGAAGACCTGTCCAAATATTTCAGAGACAGCAAAGTGACATTGTTAGTGGCACTTAGATGGGAAACTGAGGCCCTTCCCTCAGCTGGAAGGAAATGAACTGCTGTGGTCTCATGGTGAAGGGAAAATGGCCTGACATCTTCTTCCCACTGCCTTCCTCGTTAATGCAGAACAACCAAATCTCGAGTAGGAGTCAAGCCCAAGCAGCTGAGCACACCAGCACTGTGCCCTGTCCCTGTCACCACAGGGCTCTTCTATCTCTGCAATGCCTCTGGCCCGCACTGCACTTGGGTCAGGAGAGAAAAGCCAAACAGCTGTGCATGTCCAGAAAGCAAATCTTTCAGAAAAAATTAATTTAGCTCAAAGCTGGATTAATTCCATGAGAAGCTCTTAGCTAAAAAGGTCAGTGAACCTGGATTTTAATTTCCTACTGTGTCCTGCTTCCTGAGAATGCTCTCTAATTTCTTTGAAAACATTACAGAACTAACATTCTGAAAAAAATTTATTCCTTCCAACTTTATGTTTCTCCAGGTGGCTGAGCAATACAGTCAAGTCCTATAGTTTGTAACAGTGCTGCTCAAGGCAAGCCAAACAAGGATAAATAAACGACTTCCTTAAACTTCCCAATGCTCTTTCCATGATATTTAGGGATAACGCCACAGGTTAGCCTTCTGAGATGTCCAAAATATTGAGGGAAAAAAATGCTTGAATGGATATTGTTTCCCAAGAGCTTTGCTGTATCTGAACTTTACTGTGCAGCAGACCAAGTGTGCTGACAAGAGACTTTCAAATATAACAAGAGGAGTTAAAAAGAGAGAGTATAGATAGTTGAGAGAGCACATGCACCACGGTCTTCTCTCACATCCCATTTTTTGTGCTTAAAATGAGACGCAAGGTTTCCTTTCTGGGAACTGTGCCCTTCTGGCCAACTGGCTTGAAGAACAAAGTTTTAAACGCTCCCCTGCATGATACAGAGATGTAGAGATAAACTGGGATTCAAATTCCAGCACCTGACTTCCCTGATGACAAGTGACTGTCACACCAACCCCAGGGCCTGATGCCCTGGGACCTCAGAATGGGTCCCAGGTAAGCAGGGTTATGTTCCCCGAGGCTCCCAGTCCTAGGAGAGCTGCACATCAACCGGAATGCAGTCCTACAACTCTCCACCAGGGAAACCAGCCCAGCTCATCTCTAAGTGTCCCCGAGGCACACTTCTGTGCCACTACCCCCCACCAGCGCCGAGCACAGCTAATCTGCACCTGTGACAGACACCCCGGCTGCCTCCCTGGGCACCCAGGGTGGCAGCGCAGCTCCACGCTGCTCCAGCCGGGAGGCTCCGTGGCTCCGGATGCCCCCCAGCCCGCCTGGCAGGGCGCACGCAGCCCAGGAGCCCCCGGCTCTCCAGCCTTCGCTGCCAGCACAGGGCACGGCTCATCCGGCTCAGCGCAGCATTAGCTCGCAGACGCAGAAATAGATTGTTAAGCTGCCCAAGGTGAGCACCCGTCTAGTGACCGGGATTAACGCTCCGCAGCGGGGCTCTGCCTGCTTCCGTGGCCTCTGACAATGGCCAGGGACTGACAAGGAAGGCAGGAGCAAAGAGTTTATGAGTCACGAGCAATTCCACGAAGTAACAGAAGCTCCAAAACCAACAGGAATTCACCTTCGCAGTAGCACTGTTCAGCTGCTTTTCCTAAAGCTGATCCCCTGATGAGGGTCACCTGGGTAGGCAACGAAAAGCAATCCCTCCTCCTGCTCTTCAGAAGAACTGCCGATTTCTGGATGCTTCTTTTATCAATGGAAAACAATTCCTGAAACCCAAGATGCCAGTATAAACTCTGAAACAGCACCTAGCCTACAGATACCACAAAATGTAAACCTAGAGCACAAAGCAAACCTTTTAGACCATTTAAAACCATCCAGGTTTTACACACTGAACTTGTAACTCACCTACACTGAAGCACAGCCTTTAGACAGCTTTTTCCCAGCATGCAGAGTTTCAAAATAAAGTAAAACCAAACAGAAAAAAACCCCCCTCAAACCTGCACAAAACAAATTTCGGCATTTCAACTCTGAAACTACAATGTGAGTAGTCCATAAAAGGATAAAAATAAACGAGGGATAGATCTGAGAGTGAAAGACAGGTATCTCTATGTTCAGACACTAGACAGGATCACTTATTTTACAAATAGGCCAGTTTTGTATTTACATTTAATTTTTAATAACCTGGAATCTGCTCTCCAGTCTCCATATACAAGGCTATTGTTGAGAAAAAGATGCAGGTATAAAAGAGAGAGCCATGGTATTCCTTAAAAATACTTTTGTTCAATATTAAGGTACTTCACAGGGAAAGAAATCTCAGTCAAAAGCCTTTTTTTTGCAATTGAGCTTCTGCTTTGTTTTCCATGAAATAAAGTAGAACTTATTACCTAAGGGTAAGTAAATACATACTTCACAAAGTCAAAGCTAAGACTGAACTATAGATAAATACCCAACCAACCTCTAACCCTCCAAGCATAACCTCCACTTCACAGCCAGGCCCTGACCTGTCTGCCCCACTCCAGTGCCAGCTGCCTGCCAGGGCACAAGCCCCAGACCTCAGTGCCATGTTTTATTCACTAAATAAATCCCAGATCAGTTTAGATGCCCAGGTGAGGACTGCCTCTGAAGTGGTCTCAGAGCTTACTAATGAGGGTTCTGTCCATGCATATTTTTAGGCAGTCCTTGAAGGCACTAGAAGCAACCTCTGGATTAAGCCTCAACATTACCTTATTTTACTTTAGAAAACTGAGTTCCACAAAAACAGGTAATTTCTCTAAATAATTTCCTGAAGCACACAAAAGTGAGACTTTCAGTAACTGATCAAATGACCCCATGTAGCTCTATAGCAACCTAACATCGTCTGCCTCTGACAGAGCCTCCTGCCCTGACTTCAAACAAACACAAGGATTGAAGGAAGTTATAAAGTTAGAATTCCCTGGGAGAGTCTTAGTTCCCACTAGGCTATAAATAATTAGAAGATGTGTGAATAAATTAATGCATATACCTACACACATTAAAATATTGATATATTTGAAAATACAGACGAGGCTAGTTGTTCCATAAAACTTTGATCTCTTCTTGACAACTTCCACGACCTCTTTAGGCTATTTTCTGCACTGCTGACCCTTGCTTCCTCATGTAATGTGACAAAAGTGCAAAAATAACTTTAGAATCTGACAATATCTACTCTGCCATGTTTTAAAACTAACACAGGAAATGAGATTTTGTCAGTTTTTTCCCGTTCCTTTTCTAACTCTTTGACTATCCTTTGACCATCCTCTAGATGGTGCAAGGTCCTACACAGCTGGGGACAGAGGATGATACCCAGCTCCTTCAGTTTTACGAGCTGTGGGTGCAGCGTTTATTTTTGGACTCAAAGCTGCCACAAGTGACTTTCAAAGCTGCTACCACCGAGTTTATTTCTGGAGTCTCCCTGGTGGAACTGATTCGAAATGCAGTTTGCACAGCAATTATCCATACAGCTTGTGCTGTTGGTATCAAACTAACAGACTAACAAAACGCTTATTTATTCCTCACTCCAGTTTCCAGCAGCCCTGCTCAAACACAACCCATGCATGTACTGAAATACTGAAAGCTGCTTCTCCCATGAGTGATGTCTAGACTGCAGCCACACAAGAGGCTGTATTTTTATGTATCTAAACACAAAGCAGCTCTAAACCAACTGTGCTGTTAGAGCTGCAAAACCCTCAGGGCAAGCCAGCACACCAGTTAGTTATTACTTTTATTTAAAGCTGGACAAAATCCCAGCCGGTATTTAAATATCTTCTTGCAATTCAACTACTCACATTGTTTCAAATCCAAATCCAATCTTTTAGAATAAAGCTAGTTATTTCCTCCTCCCGACTTCCTACATTTTTGAACTAGCTGGTAGACACTGACAAAGAAAAAATTTCAGTGGTCCTAAAAGTGTCTGTTTGAAATCCAAAACCAGAGCAAGGAGTTTTGACTAGGTTCTGCTCAGACACAGGAGCACAAACAGTCAAACAAGTCTGCACCACTAGCTCCATCTTGGACCTTGTCCCAGAAACTGTGCATGCAGCTGAATGTGAGAAATAATTAAACCAAATATATACACCAAAGGCTTCCTTGATACCGGCATCCTTTCTCCAACCTGAGAACAACTGTCAGTCTGCTTTACTGGCCAACAGATGGGCTAAGGCCACTAAAGAAGAGCATCTTTCCTGGAGGGAAGGCTGAGCACCGGCGATTTGTTTCCCTCTTTCATCTACTGGCATCAAATGGATTGCCATCATTCATATTTCCCTCTGATTCAAGCCTTTTCGAGTAAGTACTAAATTATGCCACCCAAAGTTGTAAATAATTAGGGTATTGATACCACATGTTACAGTAAACTGCATTTTTTCAATCCATCTCTGCCTGAAGCCTTTTTTTATCATAATACTTTAAATTAATGGAGGGATTCAAAAGCATCTAAAAATGGTATTTACTGAAAGTGAGCACCACACCATAAGTTTCTCTGTACTAGTTTACATAAAATTTGAAAAACTTAAGGACACAGGAAGCAGTAACTGCGAGCAGAAGGTACTTTTCCTCCATTCAGATTTGGAGCCATGAAAAACAGAATTCATCCCTTCCAGCAGCAAAATCTTGCTCATAAGATGGCCATCAAGCTGACAGAATATTCTGGAAGGAGTTTGTAATTCTTGTATTCCTCAAAAGAACATCCCTCTAACTGTAAATTCACCATTAACACTATCAGGCAGGAGGTGCAAGTTCTTCAAGTGTCCAAAAACACTCCTTGACTCATACAGAATAAAGTGAGAGTCACAGATAGGAGTGAGCTCAGGTCTACAATTAATTCAGCCAATGCATGCTTAGAGATTATTACATTTACTTACTCTAATTTTTAAATGCTAAATGAGATTTAGACTCTTGTAAATGAAATTCGAAATAATCTGTGTTTTCAACAGGTTGTGATGCCATTAGGTATAGTCTGCTTCATGCTATGTTTGGTTTTACTCAAGTGCCTGAATTAAAGAACAGCCCTTGATCATGGCAAGTGACGGAAGCAGAAGCCTTGTTTCATGGCAACACACACTGGGAATTTGCAATGCCTTGTTATTTACAGTTCTGACTATTGATTCATTCTAAACTATTAGTAAATTGATGCTGTTTAAATTACAGATAAGACTATTTAATTATGATGAATTAGGAGTTAAGTAATTAAACAGAATGTTTACTAGAGTAAGTGAAACATTACTTACCTTCTGCAACTGGGATTCCTTCAGAAAGACCATGCCCATCTATTGCACTCCTGAGATGTGCAAACCCCACAGGGTGAGACCAGCCTTGTTTTGGCCAGCCATGTTCCTGAGCTGCCCCACTCCCACCTCTGCCTCCCCTGATGGAGGCAGAAGAAAAAACATTCACTAATCCCGACTCCAGAACTGATCTCCAGGGGTGGAGAGTGGGTCACACAAAGCAAAGCGCAACTGGATCCTTGTGCACAAGCCTCTCCCCCAGGAATCAGGGAATACCAACTCACTTTTACTAGAAAATATTACATAGTATCATAAGAATGTCCAGGGTGTGTGGAGGGGCAGTTTCTCCTTTCCAGTGCCATCATCAGGAGCAAGACAGCAAGAAATGTGTGGGAAGCAGACTGGATTTGTATTTCCCCTTTCTAGTAGATAAAACCAATACTAACTATGAACTGGGTTCAAGTGGTACACAGAAAAAAACCCCACAGAAATCAGAACTCAAGATTCAGAGCCACTGATTCCATCAGTATCAGATTACAGGATCCCAGTCCTAGATGCTTTTTTAGTTAGAAGAAGCTGCCAGGAAAGAAAGTCTGATATGAAGTGTCAAGAACAAGCACTAGGATGGACCCAGCCTGTACTGCTGTCACAGATACCCCTGAACAACAGATCATCCCACATTTTTCATAGAAGACCTTACAGTACGTAATGCTGAAGCTTCACCAGGGCTCAGATGATAATGGGAGAGCTTCCCTGCCCATTCACCTGTGTGCCTGGACAAACAGATGAGCCTGGTAGAAGAGGAGCTGACCTCAAGAGCTACTCACAACTTCTTGTTATGTCTTATCCTTTGCTTAATATCCATATTGGCATGGGTATACCCATCCCATCCCTTTAATTTGGGGATGATTGTGTTGATTTCAGAAGGTACAAATACTGGGAAGAACAGAGAAAGCTGAGTACCAAAGTTGCCTTCACTAAATTACAGTGAGCATGGCCATGCTTGCTTCCACCTGTTGTTTCAAATTTCTTCTCGTACCAATGATTTAACAGATTTTTGCTTTTGAAAACAGCAGAATTAAGCACATCACTGAAAAGACCCCCAAAGTACCAAGTGAGAATTTAATCATCCTTCACTAGACTTAAGAATTAAAGTTGGCTGATTCCACTTTTTTTGTTGTTTTTTTTTTTTTTTAAAAGACCTTTCATGAACATCTGTAAACTCAAACTGTGCCAGCAAGTTCTTGAAAACCTGATTAGAATAGCAGTACTGAATAATACTGTATCAGGCAGTTCCACAGAACTGTGAATTAAAAAGAGGGAGTCATAGAAAAACCTGGCTTCACTCCTGTCCTGGATGACCAAAGGTGTTACTGGCTGCCTTGTTGGCCGTAAATAGCATGACAGGAATGATAAGTCAATTAATCCTTTTAACAAAAAGTTTACAAGATCAAGTGAAAGATTTAAAGTATGAAGACTTCCACCCTTTAAGATGAAAACCAGGCATATTTCCATTTCCAGTTGGCATGCATTTACCATCAGCAGCTTGGATGGAAATACTTCAATGATGCTGCCATGTCCAAAGCATCCAAGTTCTGTAAGAAAATGACCCTCTCAAAGAGTTTACTCCACTCAAACTTTTTCAGCATTCTCATCAGCAATGAAACATTTTGTCAGTAAATAGTGACAGCTGGAAGTTCAAAAATCGTAAAATTCTTGCAGCAAACTATCACAGAAAAATTACACCTACTTTGGTAGCTCCTTCTCAGCTTTTTCAAAGACTAAATCCCTGCTAACAGTTCTGCAACAAAGAGCATAGGAAATTGACAGAGAAACCTTAAAAGAGTTATTGAATGAATTCAATGGCTAAACCATTGATCCTGGATGCAGGAAAAAAAAACAAAAACCAAACAACCAAGAGCCTTTGAAGTAATGGATTATGGACATCACTAACAGTGCAAGATTTGGGACCAAAGCACTGGGATCAACGGCAGTCACATGAATCAAGTGGAATGCTGATGGGTGCTTTAGTGACACAGCTGTGTTAAGCAGACAGGACAAAAGGATGTCTGCCTTTTCAAGGACCTACTGACACCACTGATAGCCACACAACAGAGCAGAGTGGGGTAGTGCACCCACTTCCCGGCCTGTAGGCACTTCACAATTTGTGGATGACAGTTTACTCCTAAATACAGGACTTGGAACTGGAATTATAGCTAAAAGAAAGGACTTTGCTCTAGTAGGGCACCTGCACTACCAACAGACTGACTCCATCCTAGAGGTTGAAAGCAGAATGGGGAATTCTTACCAGGTGCTTGTGCTCTACTCTTGTTGCAAAGGGTCTTTCTAAATACTAGGATCAGGTTTCTAGAAATCTCCTTATTTTTAGGCTGTGTATTCCATAGCTGTTTTCCTTATACTGGAAATATTTATTAGCTTAAATAAATTTTTTGCCTCCCTGCTTTTATCTTTAAACACTGCAAACAGTCATATTATTCTCCAGCAGCCTTAGAATACAAGATAAAACATACTCAGCTGTTTTAGCCTGCTTCTCAATGTTCTCAATCCTGCTCTGCAATGGCATGAATGGGGATTTTTTAAAACATATTTAATCGAAACAGTTTATCCTCAGATTAATATTACATGTTAATTATTTGACCTGCAATAATTACAGGCTGGAGAATTTTAAGAGAGGTTCTTTAAAAGAAGTGTGAAGTGTACTTTCCATTCAGAAAGTAAAAGCTACACATGTAACAGAAAGTAGGTCTATGAGTCCAAAAAACCCCTGATTATTGCATGAGTAATTCCTGAACAAACAATAAAGTTGCCTGCCTCAAGGAAAAAGCTGGGCTAGTGAATGACATCAACAGGAAATTAGTAACTTTATCTCTTCCTATCACTCAACTCGTGTTCTCAGTTCATTGTTTTGACAAGTGCTCTGATCACAAGGGGTTCTAACAGTAACATGCCATCCCTCAGCAAATAACACACTTCCACTTCTGCATTTAGCCTGTTGGGCTTCAATAGAAAAATTAAGGGAATATGACCTTTGCAAATCCCTAAATCACTTCATTTTCAATGACATAATGAAAAAAATACTTTGAATCTAGTAGGAAAAATACAGCAGGAAGTGAAAACACTAGATACTGCTGACCAAAAGCCATTTTTACTTATGCCAGTTCCAGGACTCCCTAAAAGCCAAGAGATCACAGCATGATGGCAAGATCATCACGTTCAGTGAAGACACAGAAACGGCACAAGCTACAGTATGGGAAAATTCCAACTGTAGATTAGGAAAAAATTCTTTAATCAAAGCATTAAAAGCACTGAAGTAACTTACCCAGCCAGATCACAAAACCTCATCATTGGAGGTTTTCAACACTTGACTGGCAAAGCCCTTGAGCAATACAATCCAAGTGACACTAGAAGGTTCTTTGAGCGGGAGGCTGGACTGTCAGCTCACCAGAGACCCCTCCCAGCTTCTCTGACTTTATGGTTTCCTTCTCAGGTTGCTTACAGTCACTAATGCCCCCTCCACAGATTACAGTAACTGCACCCAGCCAAGTAAATCTGACCTGATTTAATATACAGTAGGAAGACAAATTTCCAATTCAGTGTGCACATGAGTTAGAGCTATATACCAGCTGAGTCAGAATCAGAGCAGAGCAGCAGCTAAAACATGAAGCAGCACCTTACAGCACATGTGCTGCCCCACATGCCTGCTTAGCACACAGAATACATCAAAGTACAGTTGGCTGGAACATTTTTGAGCATAGTATGACATTCTAGAATTACTTCCTTTTCCCCTTGTCCTTCCTTCAACCCCATTTCCTCATCAGCCTTACTGCAGAGGTGTCAAAGTGTCTGTTATTCCTCCAAACATCCACCTGCCTTGTCCTCGGTCAAGCACCGATGTCAGCTTTATTGCCTCAATTAAGTCCTGTTCAAATTAAACTGGTAAAAAACCAAAATAACAAACAAAATACCCAACAAACTTGCCCCAACAGCACTTCTGCCACGCAACTCAATTCTAGGCTTTATTCAGCTAAGCTGCAGCTCCAGATGTGACCATTACATACCCCTGATATGCACAGAAGAAACACACATGGCATTTTCAGGAGTAGCTGAACCATGTGCAGAGTGGTGCCACTCAAGTCTTGCAAAAACATTTAAATGTTCAATGTCCAGATGATACCAAAAGTCTGCATAAAGCAAGATTAGACGCCAGTAATAAAATTAACTCCTACTTGCATGAAAGTCAAAAGAGGGCATTTTTATTTTGCACACAATATTCTCTAGAAGGAGCAAATGGCAAATCAGAAACCATGCTTGATTCAAGGTAGGTAGTTGAATAATTTAGACTATTTAAATTATTCAACATGCTAGGACATGAATTTCTGAAGAAAATGGGGTTGTGCATGACTCAACCATGCTTTTACATATAGTAGTCATGTGCTTTCCAGACTAGACAAATGTGGAGCAGACAAGATGCCAGCATGATAAAAAAAACCCCCTTTAGTTAAGATTTCTACCCAATTTAAAGCTTCTTACTAAATCTCCAACCAACTGCAAACATATGTGAACACAAATCCTCAATGAGACTCTGAAGGCAAATTATTAGGTGTATTTAAGTCATGCTAATAAGAACTCTGCTGAAACAAGTTTATTCTTGTTTCACAGCAATAACTAATTCTAAACCTTCAAGAAAACTACAAATTTTTAAATTTAAAAAAACAGTACAAACCTACAAACAATGTTTAGGATATTAAAACATTATACATATATTATGAGCATAATTCCTTTTTTCACAAATTACTGTGCATCAATGACATGTATGTATCAAGACAAGAGATATATGAGCAATAAAAAACCAACGTAATCCATCCCCCCTCCCACCAACCCTCCTCTGAATCCACTGCCTTTTTATTCATCTACCCACCCACTGGTCTTCTGACACAAATATATGCTGAAAACCAAAATATAAGAGCCAAAATAATTCTACAGTAAATCAGCTGTGGCTCCTTCTTGGTACCTACTACTCTTCTTCCTTCCATCCTCTTTATGACTTTTAGAAAGCAAACTCTTTTGATATGCGTTTTTAAATATAATAAACATACAGATAAGTTTACGACCATGGAACAGATAAATTCAGCTTATAAAAAAGTCTATAGAAAAGCTAAATTAACAATTCTGACCATCCTCAGTATAGACAGGCCCCACCACCACTACCAAAACAACGTGGGGTTTGGACCACCTCCCTTGCTGCATCTGATTTATCACAAGCTGTATTTTTCCCTTGATAAGGCTCAGGATCAGCAGTTACTACGCTGGCACTGGCACCATTAACCATACATTTTCCATGAGACTGAATCAGTATCTTCGAAACCAGACAAATACACAGTGATGTTAAAATTCTTCTGCACTAGGACTTCTTTATTTAAAAAGTCACAGTGACGAAGTTTTGCTACTTTGACTTTTGCTTTCAACTTTCTAAGACAATAGCTCAAAGAGAAAAATAACTAGATTGTACAAAATGTTTACAAAATCTTAGGGAAGTCTTCAATGACTGGTTTAACTAAATCTGCTTATTTCACCTACTTTTCCAGAACAGAATGCTCACTATCTCAACTTTAATCTAAAAAATGTGTTTGAACAAATCTGTTCTCCATTGAGAAGAAAAAAAAATACAATAAAAAAATCAGCTTAAAATAAATTTATTAAACAATACAAAAATAAGCATGCTGGAAATCAAGATACATAAATAACATACAATGCAAATGAAAATGGAAAACGAGACAGGTAACTTAACAACTGAGCCAAAAAGTACAACACAAATGCTAAAATAAATCTTTAAAAAGCATTTACATTTCTAATGAAATGTTAATGATGCTGACAAAGAAAAACAAACAAACAGCTAAAATGCTTGAATATCAAGAATTGCTATTACTGTAGCACAGGTGAACACTAAAACCGTTGCAGACTTCACACACGGAATGAGCAAAACTCTGCGGCCCCAGCCTCTCCCACCTGCCTGTGGTGGGTGCCCTCGGCCCCCGGGTGCCCTGCCACCAACAGGAACCATCGGCACACGTGGCAGCCAGGGCAAGAAACTACAAGTGTGGGCAAGTTACAGAACAAAAGTTGGTTCAGAGGAGTCTCCTCCTGACCCTTCCTACCTGGAAGCTGCCCTCAGTTCTGAGGCAGGTTTCAAAAGCATATATTACGGAACTGTTTATTTATTTATATATATATATGTATATATATATATTTAAAGATTGTTTAAGCTGTACCCTAGATATTCTTATTATGCATAATAAAGACCTAGTATTTTCTCATTTTTGTATTTCTCACGCAGGACTTAACTCTACCACAAGTTTTGCATGTGGAAAAATTGTCTATATTCAACCACATCTTCAGAAGTGGCTTCAAACAGTACTAAGAATCAAGGTGGGTAGAATCAGAGCAAGCAAATCCTGCATCATGGCTATTCAATTTTTAATTAAATCAGCAAGTCATCCAGCAAAATGTCACCACTGTAAATAATTTCCATTAGCAGCACAGACACATTATGTTCGCTCTTGCAACGGAGGGTATTTCAGGTAAAGTAGTTCTGCAGGATCTGAATACTTGTTATGTCTCTGTAGCTACTAGTTTACTGCAAAATCTTCCAACAGGCAAAACATTTTTATAATTCAAGACTTTGCCTTTATTTTGAGGATAAGCACTAACAAACTTAACCTTATCAGAGATAAGGTTATAAAATAGCTATTATTCAGCAAGTCATGACTGACACTGATTACTGACATCTGCACCACAGATTTACCTCTTCATCCCCAGATGGGCATCAAATTCACTGGAAATTTGTGGTTTGTATTGTTTTGCTTGAATATTTTGCTTGAATCCTAGGCTTCAAAGACAGGAATCCCATCCTTTTACAATATTCTGCTAAATGAACATTATTCAGGGTTTATTCAGAGCTTTTTCAAATGTTTATGCAAAACTAACAATACCTAAACAGAATAATTAAGAGCAGCTTGCTTTCTCAGGGAAGATCAGCTCTGTTTTATGCATCTTCCTAAATTCATGAACATCCAGATGGGTCAAAAAACGAGCAGGAAAAAACTAACTCTGCCATTAGGCAAAACTCACATACTAATATTTTTGAGTTTTAGAGGAGCAAAAAAGGGAGAGGGAATGGGGAAGGGACCAGGGAGAAAAGATGAAGGTGTTACTACAGAATTGTTTGTCCCTGTCTCTTAAAATCCTCTACCAGCTAATACTATTTATCACTGCTTGGACAAGTTTCCACAGTTTGATAAACCAGGACTCTGTGTGATGTGTACTAGGGATATCAGATCATTTGCCAATTTATAGAGGAGAGATATTTCTAGAGAATACTTTTCTAAGATTTTTAGCATTATTAAGAATCTAATTCCTGCAAGTGTTAAGAATTTAGCAAGTCTTTGACCTCTGTCCAGAACTGCCTATTGAGCCTATTTGAAGCTTAAATATATCATTTGGAGCTACACCCTACTCAAGATACTCAAATTATCAAATTATGCAGCTTGAGAGATGCAGCAGCCTGTAGAAAAACACGTCTTCTTTCTCAGCAAGCTGACAGAGCAGCAAACTCAAAATCTTTTCCAAAAAAAATAGCAATTAATGATAACTTCTTAGAAATTTTCTCATATATAAGTGAAACCTCTGATCTTCATATATGAGCATATGCACACATTAACGCTTGAAAAATAAGTTAACTGCAAACAGTTTTAATAAGATCTACCTATCTGCTTCCCTGTGAACATATTTCCTGCTCATTGCTCAGTTGGTTCCCACTCTAAACCCCAGATTGCTTACATTCCTTTCCAGGGTGGAGCACAGCCCTATTAGTAAGGCAGACTTCTGAGTCATACCTACCAGCTGGCAGCACAGGCAGCAAGAGAGACACTCCAAATAGTTGGCTCAGAAATCTCTCTGCTGCACTAGTTAACAAGACAGTTTTTGGTTTTCTTTTTTTCCTCCTCCTCACTTCTCCCACTCTGCCCAGGCATTTATGCTCTCTTTTTTACAACATTAGCATTAATAATTATTAATGGCTTGATTTAAAAAAAAATCTTCACTAGCACGGTATACGCAGAGTCAGGTTCTGAGTCATATTATTACCGTGTTAGGGTTATTTTAATATGAGCTTTCAAATCTGAACAGAACCCATCTCCACTTAATATACAGTTATTTAGAAATTCTGGAACCTGCTCTATTACTGCTGAACAGTATTTTATATTTTAATTAATATTCTATCTTTACATGCTAGCCCTGCTCAGTGGACACATGTTCTTGCTCAGCCTCAAATTCACATCCTTAAAATTCTCAGATATAAACAAAAAACCCAGATACATACCACTTTTGTGGTATATCTTTGAAAACACTAAGTTTCACCTTTACTTTTTTTTTTTAACTAAATGTGTTCTAAGTAACTACAAAAGTCAGTTTGTAGCTTTACGTTTGTTTGCACATGCTTTTTCCCCACATCCCCTTGAACTTTAACAATCTTTTTGGTATAGCATACAGAATTTACACAAAATATATATATAAATGGAACACCAGGTAAACAATATTCAAATCAAAGTTAAATCTAGAGATGCTTGAGGGTTTTTTAAATGAAGAATTTAATGAAACTAGAACCCATTCGTTTAGTTCTGCTCTCCCCGACCTTCCATTCTATACACTACGGTTCTGGAGATGTCCTCGTTTGATTCAGGTGACACTTTTTTCCATACTGTTTCTTTTAAAGCAAGTTCTTGCTGGAGATTCTCATAGTCCATTGGTCCAAAGGAATGCTAGTTGTTCAAGCAACATACATTATTTATTAGTGTACTTGAAGGAAAAAAAAAAATCCATACTTGCAGTCATTGCTAACAGACTCAAGTTTTTCAGCTCTTCACATAAACTGTTGGTTTCTCTTTTCCACTTATTAAAAAATCAAATTCACAACTGGGCATTTTTCAGATGCGTACATGCAAATAGAAGCACTTAAAAAATCATTCTACTGTATCTTCACCTACTGAAATTTTCATTCCTTAGTCAAAACCTTGGTATTAAAACCAAAGATGCTTTCCTTATCTCAACACCCTCACACCTGTGTCTTTGGTAAATGTAGCTCGAGTGGATTCAGTTCATTCCCAGACACTGCTTACACTGCTCCCTAAGTAGCAGGCTCTTGTCTGCAGCACTATTCATGCCTGAATTCACTGCCTGTGCAGCTCTCAGCAGGTCATGTGGTGTCAGACATATCCTGAAAATACAGCTGAACACAGATCTCGTGCACTGCAGCACACAACAGAAAGGCTAAGCCCCACCAGCTGGTCAAGTCTTTATTAAAGGCAACCAGTATAGTAAAACTCTTTGCAACTTCCATCAGACACCATCTACCTCAGCTAGCAGGGGAGATGAACTGCATGAAATGGAGTTACACATCTAGTAATGAATTCTCCTACATAAAACCCTGTGATAGTGTGGTCCACCCAGCTAAGTGTCCACTAATAATGCACACTAACTAGATTTTCTGAAAGCTTTGATGCAATACATGTCATTGAGCAGTGTGGCATTTAGAGAAGAACTTGCCATATTTCTTCTGAAGTCTACGAGCAATACTCACTGAACACAGACAGTAACTTACCCGCTGATCACCACCTTCTCTGCGAGGATCAAGCTTTTTTGCAAAGTGTCTCAAATTATCGTAGTTATGGAAATTGCACAAAGAAACAAGATCCTGCAAGTATTTAGAGAACATACATTATTATCTGCGTAGCCAAATGCATCTTAGTTAATAATAATACCACTTACATTTTGCATCATATCCTAGAAACTTGAACCAGTAAAAAGTTGGTTTATTAAATCAGCAACTATGTCCATAAGGTACTTTGAAGACAACACATCTATAGAATAAAGTGCTAATAATATCTTTAAACTCCTTCTTACAAAAGAACAAAACAAGGAGCAATTTGCAAAGTAGCTATCTATCTTAATAAATTCATACTCCAGCTGTATGGAACACTTCAGAAACAACAAAAATAGCTTGGGCTAGGTCTAGTACATCAAACTTCAATCAAAAACATGAAACAAGGAAATGAGTGACATAATGGATTCTCAATCAGTTGCAACATGAAATTGCGAAATAATTACAAAGCTTGGCAGTTCTGTTCTATTTTTAGAAGTGAACATTACATTTGTTACTTTTATGCCACAATCATGTATCATTCTCATTGCAGTGCAGAGTTCATGTAGTAAATCCTCCACCTAGCCCTCTCTTCTAGGATTTAGAGTTAGGTTACAAGGACTATTTCATATTAAACTTTAAAGTACTTAAACTAGAATTAGTAACATCCTAAGTTGAAGCTGTGTAAATGTTAGATAAACAGAAGCGTGAAAAGTTTTAACTGCTGCTCAACCTCCCATTTATAATTAAGCAAAGATCATTCATTACAAGGTAGTTTTAGAGAGAAAAAGGGAAGAAATTTTTTACATTCTCCTCTCCCAAAAAACACCTTAATTAATCATTAATTAAAATGACCCCCTCAAAATTTCTCCTGCTTCTAATGCTCCTATCAGCAGACTACCCATAGCTCTTTCAATGGCACAACAAGGAAAGGTTCACACAACATCCCAGTATCATCTATGATGACATCTTTTATGTCAGATGGTTTACAAAAATCAGTTTAAAAATACATCAGAACTGCAGTATTTCACTACAGTCTTTTTTTACTGCAATGAAATAAGAGTTGCATTTCCAGTGTTTGGAAAATTACACTTTATGACTAGAGAGGGAAAAATGTCTATTGAGATCTACAGTTTTTAATGCAATATACTGGAGCCCAGCACTTTCATTAGCCCATGAAGTGTTCCTTTACAGAGCTTTTCCACAACAGATTTCTCCAGTGTTTCTGGCATCATATTTTAATGCTCATTGAATCCAAGTGCTATTTACTACTAAAAAACAAACATCTCGTCTTAGACTTTCACCCCTGAATCAGATGAAACTTGCTATGTAGGGAACAATCACAAATACTATCTAACTCATATCTCTGTTATGCCAACTGAAGCTCAGTAAACATCAGCTGCAAAAGCAAAAAAAAAACCCAAACAAAAATCCCCAAAAAACCAAACAAACGCCAAGGGCAAGCGATGTCGCTTACATGACAAAAGTGAATTCCTTTAACACTGTTGCCCATCTTGTCCAAAGGAGGCGACCAGCACATCAAGCCCATGACATTAGGAACAACCAGAAGAATCCCACCAGCAACTCCAGATTTTGCAGGAAGACCAACCTACAGAATAATCAGATAATTACTGGCCTCTGCAATTGCTCCTCATTGTTGTAACACAGTGCATCAGCATTTTCCTGAAGATTACCGTGTAGCAATTATAAAACATGTATCTGGAAGGCACTTGAAGCAGGGAAAGGATTATTACTTATGTCTTTTTAGATAAACAATAACCTGATGCAGTTTGTGACAATCCAAAGTTCACAATCATAAAACTATTTGCTCTCAGAAATACAGCGAGTCGATAATACACTGACAGAAGACAATTTAAATCTATTAGAAAAAAGTAATTGTGAATAAGCACTAGTACACAAGTGTATGTCTCATGAACAGCTTGCAAGAAGGTGTAAAAATTTTGTAAAAATGAAGCTGTAAAAATCTTGACTGGAAAAGTTGAAAAAACAAAACCACAAGAAAATTGGAAAGCGTCTATGAAATCATACAATAACCTACTCATTTATAATCTGAACAAAGACAGTACTTTTTTTCCAGTAGGAACTAACACGTCACATATCCTCATGGCTCCCCAAGCAGCAACTTTTATGTCACACAATGCACTACAATTGATTTTACATGTATGCAGTAAGAAAAAAAACTAAAAATGCTCAAAAAAATACTGGAAGCATAATAAATAAGATACAGTCCATCTTGAATTGTACACACGTAAGGAACACATTGCTAGAAAACAGGAGTAGAGTACATGTGCTGTGTATGACAGCCATTTTCACGCACATAAGGGCAATTTCTGAGCCTGAGTCACTGAAGAAAAAATGACTGTCTGCAAAGGCTTTCTGCTATCCTTGACTCCCATACTCTTCAGCCATATTTTCAGTTCCTGTTTCCCTATGAACAGCCTTTCCTAAGGAACAGTATTTATGTTTTGATATGAAAAGGATTCACAAATGTAGAGGCAGAGTGCTATAAAGTATGTGACACTGGTAGTGCAATCAATCCTAGGTGAGATTTTCTTTACAGTGTGCTCAATTTCTAAACAACTCATGTAACACCCTCTCCTCTGCCTCAAAAACAAGGAAGCAACCCCTGGAACATGGAAAATATTAGCACACATTAACCTTCCTGGTCAGCTGTAATTAATACCTGGAAAGTACTTACGTGGAAGGCAAACTGCCCTGAAAAGTCATACATGCCACAGGAATGCATCAAACTCAAGGTATTCCGGACTGCTTCGGGGCTCAGGACTCTCTCACCAGTGATTGGGCAAAAGCCACCATTAGCCAGAGTTGCTGCCATCACACTTGCTGACTCACATGTTACTTCTATTGAGCAAAGCTTATGGAAAAGAAAAAGAGATTATAAGTACTGGTACTTCTAAGCACAGTCAGGCCAACTACAGCAGGATCAACAAAGTGTTGAAATTTTAAAATAACATCTCAAAATCACCTGTAGCAAAACATTTGTTACAGATGACACTAGTAGCATCAATTAATACAGTCTGAATCTTTCTACTATAAAGATCCCAGTGACAGTGCTTGTAAGCCCTCTTAAAAGCTGGGGACAGTATTTTCATGGGTTAGTGTCTGCTTGATTCCTCCCCCCACCCCCCTTATGTTCCTTTGAGAGGAAGAGGTCTGTAAAACAATCTCAGTATTTTGCATCTGCTTAAATGGCAAAGCCACAGAATGACTGTTTTCTTCAATTTGGACTTGTTTTGTGTGGTGGGTTCCTTTTATTTTAAAGCCTTAGAAGATCCCACACATTATTAGAAGTACAATTTAAAGCTGCAAATTCTAGCACATGCAAGTCTTAATGCCAGCACTTCCTGCTGATGCAGCCTTATTTCACCTCTCTCAAATTTAATTTCTTATATAGTAATGATACAACCACACCATAGTTTTTCCCAGGATCCCTGCTTCATTACAGACTATACATACTTTGGTGACACATCAGGAAATGTGATATGATGCCATCACCTGATGCTGCCTCATTTCTGCAGAAACCAAAAGATAAGTTGGTTTCAACCTGAAGCTGAAATGCTGCTCTAAAAAGTAAACAAACTAGTGCTCGTATTCTTGCTTTTGCCAAACAGTCATTACATGATACTTCATGAAGTTACCTAAGCCACGTTTGCATGAGTAGTTACTACCTGGAATTCTTATTTTCCGGGTGCCAAACTCAATACATCCTAGTCCAATCAACTGGAGTTGCAAATCAAGAGATTGTCAGAGACGCATCTAAAATGGCAACTGTGTTTTAAACATATGAAGTATTACATAATATCACCTATTTTCAAAAAAAAATTGTTTCTAGGTTCTCAGTTTAAGCACCTGCATTTTTAGACATAGTTTGTCTAAACTGAGAATAATCCATCCTCACTTTACAGAGATAATAGGCAAATATGTTTATTCCTGCTCAGAAAGTTCCCAGTTACATAAGGGAGGAAGGAGCATTACAGAAAACCCAAAGAAAAGAAATAACTAGACTTTTAAGTAGAATCTGAATGTTGGAAAGGTAAGCATTGTACCCTAACAAGAAAACAGAAATGCTGCTCGTGTATGAGCTACCCTTTTCCTGAGCATGGAGTGAAAAGGGGATTTTTCAAGGGAAAAATAAAGAATGACACATGGTCATTAAATCAGAGATCAGAATGCCAAAAATGAGGCCAAATTAAAATACATCAGAAATGTAAGCTTTAGCATTTCTTACAAATAGCTTCCATTTAGAAAACATATCAGGCAGTGGGATACAAGGCATTTTAAAAGCATATTTACACAGTAAATTCAAATAAACTGCACATTCTCTTCTGTCACAAGTTCAGAGTAGACTATCAGCTTGCACCTAGCTTCTAAGTCAACAAGAGGTCAACTACTGCTAATCACACATACCTTACTTCATAAACACTCATCTGATCTAAAGATAAGAGAGCAGGTGCATCCCAGCACAAAAAATTCAAATAAGATTTGCATTTTGAAAATAATGGCTTATAATTTGCATCAGTAACAGCAAGCCTCCAAGTCAAAAACAGATTTTGACAACTCAACTCAATTTTTTTTTTTAACTCTTCCAGACAAAGTGAATCAGTAACACAACTTGAACTGCCTCTTAAGAACTCTACACAGCAGGGCTAAGTTGTGAATGTTTAAACATTAGGAAACCCTTACTGAGGAAACACCTCACACTTGCCTAGTTCTCATTTTGCAACAGTTGTAAATAACTTGCTGAAAGTGAAAAAGGAAAAAAAAAAGGGGGGGGGGGAAGGGGGAAAATATCCATATATTTATAGATTCTTACTCAAAAGCATCAAATTGAACCAAAAGGAGGAGATATTCCCATTACTTCCCTTGCAGCATTCCCTCAAGCCTACAGCTCAGCATGCACTCTCCAGTTAGAGAGGTTAAACTACTCCACAACACAATAAGAAGTAACCCAAAAAAGAAGTGTTTTGTCTAACTCACTAAAGTAATGCAAGACATTTCAAGCTTCTAACTTCTAGTGGTTTAAAAACTATTGCTAGTTTGTATCACCAACAAAGACATCTGAGTAGATGACCTAAACAAAAGCAAATCTGGGTACATCAAACATACATCTGTCATTATCAGAATTAAATAGAAGCTGCCATTTAACTGCAAGTCATTAAAGCCTCCACGGCTAGGCACAAATCAGCTTCTACTGCTTATAATATCAATTCTAAACCTACAATGAGTCTCAATTTTGAAGTCAGTTACCTGAAAATAGAAGTCTAGTATAGCAACCATATCCGTGCCTTCAGGAAAGCACTGAGAAAGAAAAATAAAGTCTTTAGATATTTTTTTTTTTTAAGGTATCACTTTTAGAAAGACAAATTAAGTTTTATTTTTGTCAGCATACTAAGCATTACACAAAGTATTATACATAAATAATTATGTAATACATAATTATATAAATACATAAATACATAAAGTTACTTAAAATACACACATAAATGTAATAAGTAGAAATACTTAAAGACACCAGATTAAAACAACACAGTGCAGAAATATCAGTAAACTAGGTTCTAAAATATTTTTCAATATAGTTTTCAACATCTTTAAATAAGCAAACTGAAAAATGCATCCAGGAGTTTTATAAAGTTACCTCTACAGTGGAGATTATATGTTTTACAACAAATAAAACAAATTACCATGGCTAGGGTACATAAAAATATTTAGAAGTATTTTATCAGAATGGCATAAATATCACACTTTTTAAATGAGAGCATTTGGATAACATTGATAAAACATCCAGTATTAATTTGTGCCATACTGTACATAAAATAAGTCTTCACAGACTATGAATAATACCCAGCACATTGTCTTCAAAATACACTTAAGAAAAAAAGAGATTAACCTTTTTTTCTTTCAAGTAATAGCCAATTGCAAAGTTTCTATCTCCACTCTCTCTTTCAGACTGGAACCTAAAAGAGAAAAAAAAAAGCAAAAAAACAAAAAGACAAGGCAACATGTAAAACTTTCCAACCCCCCCCCATCAAAAAAAAAAAAAAATCACTGAACTCAAGGTGTATAAGGTAATTCAGTGAAATTCCACGTAAAGGATATATTAATTCTGAACACAAATATTCCATAATGGGACAGAAGTGACCACAGCAGCTCATGCCTGTTCACCCAGGTGGAGTGAATCAGCACTGACATCCAAATACACATGGCACTGGCTACCCACACAACAAAAACTGACTTGGAGAGAAGGCAAAGGAGGGTAAAATCCTAATCCTGGGCCAGAGTGAAAGGGTCACTCCCTGCCCAAAGCAGAGGAATGTGAGGAACACAGCAGGTCAGACAATGACCACACTGACAGCTGCACACCTCCCTGTGATGATCAAGGTACAGATGAAACCTAAAGGAGGAACACCTGCCTGGTTCCTTCTACAGGACACCCTTTACTGTAACAAAGCTCAGGAAAAACACCCCTGCAAAGGCATTGCAGCTGGCAACCTGCAACTCTGCTAAAGGGAAGCTTCAAGATTTCCCCCACACTGACTGAAAAGGTTCTCAAGAGTTTTGGAATTCTGGACACTAAGTTTATGAGGGGAAATGTTTGTTTGAGAAAGTAATTTAAATATGCAAAATAGATAAACAGAAGGAGTCCCAGTTGTAGGAACTATGCTTTCTAAACATGTGCTATGCAGCCAGCAACATGCAGAGTTTAATTTTTAATACAAATACCAGGAAGAGAAGAGTTGCACTTACAGCTCTCATTGCCATAGCACCAACAGAGCACTAAGACAGAATAATGACATTTTCAAAGAGGCAACCAACACTTCTAGGTGAAATTTAGCCACATGGTTGTCAGAGACATGCACAACTTTAGTTGTAAATAGTAAGTCAAAGACACCCTCCAATGTAAGGGATGAAATGCTGGTTGAAATGCAAATAACTGAACTTTGTCATAAACTCTATATACCAGTTATCAGGTGAAACACTTTCCCCCTGGAGCTTATAAAGTGAATGAAAAAACTACTTACGTAGCATTACTGAATCCAACATACTCATTACCAGCCATTTTATTCATGAACTGCATCACCTGTCAGAGACAAAGACAAGGAAAAGCAGTATTTTTACACATAAAAAGGTTATGACCTTTCAACCTAGCCTTACCCTAAATCTTGCAACACTATTTTATAACTGCATTACAAATCACTAAATGTTGAAGCAAACAAATATATCTACAAAGACAAAACACAGCGTATTACTAAAATTTCACTTTCAATTCCCTTCCCATCTTCAAACTTTTACCACTGAATTTAGTTTAAAAAGAAGTTATAAGGTTAACTTACGTAGTCAAATTTTTCCGCATTATTTGCTCCTTGCTGCAAGAAAAGAAAAAATAATTTTAAAAAATTGTTAACAAAGGAATAAAGTTCACTTAACAGTATTAGGGTTTTAATGCATATAACTAAGGTATGAGGCTAATTAAGAATAAGGTACTACAATCATTTAATATATTAATGAAAAAATTAAAGTGTTAGATAAGTAAATCTTTAATTATCATTTAAATAATCCTATGCATCTTAAACACCTGTATGCTGGAAATTAATTTAAACTGAAAAAGGTATGCTTTATTTTAAGTGCTCTCTATTCAAGTTTACATGCTTAGCATAAGTAAACGCAGTAGCTAAATCAAAAAAACACCAAAGTAACTACAAAGAGGATAATTACAGTAAAAACGCTAACTTTTTATAGATTAGTAAGGCAAAGGTATTCTCACATTACCAAGAGAGCTGAGCATAGGGAGGTTCAGGCCATTGAAGTTAAAATATTTCCATGGCCACTGCCCATACTAAGAATTTAGCCTGAAAACTTAAAATGAAATTATACCCCTTACTATGAAAATAACTGCAATTAATTTAAATGTCCTACCTATTAAAGATTGTTAAACAGCTAGAAAATTAGAATTTTACATCATAGGGCACATAATTGTGCTAACAATGCACAGGAAAACCTAAACCCAAATTAATAAGGATGACAGTGAAACTTAATTCTTAAGGTGGGCTTGGTTTGGATTTTTCAGGGAGGATGAGGGTTGTTATTTTGAGGATTTTTATTTTCCTCCCTCATTCAAGAACATTCTCAAATTTAGTAGCTGCCGGTTAAAGACATTAATTTTTTAGAGGTCTCTGATGCGTGACCTTTCATAAATTCCTATCTAAAGAGATTCAAAGAGGAGTGGGAGGTAAAAACAGTACATGGTCCACTGGGGGGAGTTTTTATTTTTTTTCTAAGTAGCCAAGTAGAATTTTTGGAGGAAGTTTAAAAAACAATGGCATTGCATACACAAGTGGAAACAATGTATCTGGAGATGATGTTCTAATACAAAATTTTAATATTAAAGACACTCTATTTAGAATAACAAGACTTTAACAAATCTCAAACAACTCAAGACACTACGTGCACTGTGTTTAGTGTGGGGATGGGGAAGAAAGTGGAAAAAACGGAAGCTTTATATCAACCAGTGTTTTACTTAATGAAATGCATAAAGCCAGTCTCATTTCCCACTCTGTATGTGGATTAGGGTGTTGCAGATAATCTTGGAAGCCCATGCTTCAGCTCAGCTACAGGAGGATGTGCAGACACACACGTACAGTCACTGGTGAAAGGAACACCACACTGTTCTCTCAAAATTACGCGCCAGTGGTTACCTTATGTTTAAAGGCTAATAACCTTACTCCTAAAGGCAATAATCTCTAGCTAATTTTCAATTAGATTAGAAAAACCGCATGATACATTTCATCAAAATGTTCCTGTATAACATACCAGAACACAAATCTTAAAAATTTAACTCCAAATCTGTTCAATGAAAAATAATTAAAAGAAGAAATTACCAACTTCATTGAACTGTTGCAGTTGTCAAAATATTCCATAGATCCTAATGCTGTAAAATATGTAACAACATTTAAACCACAAAAACCTTTTTAACCTTTCAAATGCACAATGAACATCTTTTTCTGGGAAAGTGGGTCAGCATTAGTTATGGGATGCTGCATTGATAATTGTATGGTTAGACACGTATAATAAATTGAAACAGGTTCTTTTGTTAAAAAAAAAGAAAAGAGGGAGAAAGGGATCATGCTTTCTGCAAAAATATAAATACATAATACTTCACTTTTTTGTTCTGCCCAGTGGAAAAAAAATATTCCCTTCAACAAAAACATGGCTTTACCAGCAGCACATAAAATTGGTGGGCAAAAGACTCAAAGCAAACTTTTTCCACATTGACTTTTTATAAAAAAGGCTCCTTTTGAAAGTTTACGACTAAACTCCTTTTTGGGAAGAAAATCTTCTGCATACTAAGCCAGATGATGAGTTTTCAGTCCTTGATGTCCCGTGCCCTTGTCGAGGTTTCACATCACACAAAAGCATCGTTACCAAAACCAGACTGCTCATACACCTGGACTATTTGCTTAAGCAATCACATGATCAAGACCTCAGGAGGGATTTACTACCAAGGTTACTGAAATAAGAAACTCTACTTCCATACACATGATGACTAAAAACCCCAACAGATTACTGTTCCCCTCTTTCATCAGCTGACAGAGATGTCCTGCTCCTCCTAAAAAGCTGGAGAGACACAGTGGTAACACACATTCTATGATTAAAATTCAATTGCAAATATAAATCCTAACATTCAGAGGACCGAGCAGCTTTTCCACAATAATTTAAACAAATACAAGGGACAAGGAAATGTCTAGTCTTCCACAAGTGCTTCTTATTTTTAGCTTGACTGTGTAAACCTATGAGTTTGGAGGCACAGTGACAAAGCGGTTTTAAAGTTCAGGTGCAATTCAACCTGTCTAGAACATTAAAGAAAACATTCCATGCACTAAACTCCACAAACACGTTTGTACATTTACAGGAACATGTTCATATACACACCTATACATGCTTGTGTGTATATGCATATAAAAAAACTTCTAAACAAATACAAAATTATATTTACAATGTTAAGACTGAAGAAATTTGATCAGCAGAAAATTCAAACTTGCAGAAGACAGCTCAAAACAATTTTGTAAACACTTAAAACCCCAGTGGACACTACAGCTGTCAATCATAAATTTGAATTTTTTGACTCTGTCAGGTTTTAGTGATCTTTCTTTTTTTTTTCAAAATAAGCTACGTGTACTGCATTATTTGTATTTCTACTAAAAAATATAAATAGTTGAAAAGACTACACGTCTACATAGGAAAGAGACCCATGGATACTTACCAGATCTTGCAACAACAAAATTAGGCAAAATTTGGCAAAATGTATTAGAAAAGCAGTTAATATTAGCCACTTTCATTTATCAACACTGTTTCTATGATTAGACCACACATATAAGCTCTTACCACGTGTCTCTCGGTAAAGCAATTTCTCAACTTTGAATCTAAGCAAAACTACCAAAAACACCTGGATCATGGGAAGTTTATAATTTTCTAGTAGAAGATTATTTAAAAATAATTTCTGGTATATTTAAAGCCAGATTTATAATCTAACACCATACTGCGATGAAAATATCCAGATATTAAAAAAATCATAATTCTATGTCAAAGTGCAAGAGAACTTTTTTTTAGCATGTCTGCATTTTTCATGAAGTGAACTACTAATGTCTTTATTTTAGCTTTCTCTAATTACACACTATTTGTATTTTATTTGTTTAGATGGTCCTGTTCTGTGAGAACTGGTGTCTCCACAGTTTAGTGTACCATTTTCAACTCTGAAATACTTGAGAGCACACTGTGGCAGATAGTATTTGACCTAAGACCAATACTATCAAAATTTCAAATACCTGTAAGATTATTTTTTTCTCCTTCACTTCTGTGCATGTGTGACCACTTAACACATTATTTCACAAAATCTACTACATATTCTATGTCAGATAATATCCAATATACTTGAGTTTTAATAAAAAGTGGAGAAAGATATGGATGTAAGTTCTGTACCAGATTAGCTACCATGAGAAAATTAATAACCTAGGAAGAGAGGCAATGTCACCAGAGTAAAGACAAGTATCTGGCAGAGAAGATCACAACACCAACACATGTTGTAAAGCGGTTTGTATGCACATTTCCATATTAGTCTATCAGGAAGGATAACTTGAGTGACAGCCTACAGCATTTAAGCTAAATCAGTAGTATTTGTTGTAACTATATTGTCAAATAAACCATGCATTTTCCCACCCTCAAGTACTGAAGTGTAACTGACTAAGCTTCCTAATAACTGAATCCTGACAGCAGACTATTGTCACAGTTAAACTTGCTTTTTCTAACACTATTTGCCTCGTTTATTTTGTGATTTACCAGCATGTTTAGAAAGTTCTTAAATATATCACAACCCCCTCCATGTTTTATACAAAAAAAAGGCTTCCATTGAACTAAGATTTTTTAGTATCAGCAAGATCAGCATTTTCGTTTTTGTGTACACCAAATTTTTTGCAACAACTATGAATTTTGCTATTGCCAATATGTCTAAATGCTTTCTACATAATTCAAGAACACAAAACATCTCCCTTCAGTGAGCATTCAAGTCCACGCTGCCTAAAGTCTTGCATGTGGATTAGAGGATCTAAACATGCTGTCTGTATTTGCCTGAACTTTGCTGTTAGATTAGGATAACTTTTATCTACAGATGGAATGTTAAAGCATACCATAAAAATTACCTAAGATTAATCCCTTGTCCTCTGGTGATTCCATCCACAGGCATCTGCCTTCTTCCACATATTTCTCTCTGAACTTTTCCTCTTTCTCTCACCTGCACTTCTAATGTGACAATCAGTAAAAGTAATGTGGAAGTAGGAAATCCCTGACAAAACCACTGATATTCCTCGAGCTGACAAGCTTTGAGAATTGAGTTTAAGGTTTAAGAAAATTTAACAGATCAAAGCAGTAAAATCTATCCATACTACAGGCACTAAAGACTTTTCCCAGCCAATGTGATGTACAGAAAGCTGCATTGAATCTGTACTAAATCCACACAGAAGTTCAATCACCTTCTTTCAAGCACCTGTATTTCCTTGGAGACATGATAAAAAATACTGATTTATCTCATGCCACTTTTCCACAAACTCCTATAATTACCACTACAATTTTCTTTTGATAAAAATTATCTGAAAATTGTTGTAACTATGTGATTTATATAACTAGTAATACAGGCAAATGGCTGTACAGTTATCAACACGGGAAAAGGTCCTTATGGGGGGGATGTTCAGTTTTATTTCATTAAAAGTGACCTGCAGGATGTCCTTTTGCTAATGTGTTTTTATTGTAGATACATGCTTTAAAGCGCTGGAACAGTCTGTGCAGTGTAATGCAAGTACAATTAGAACTGAGACAGAGGTTAAGGCACCAAAATGTAAATAAATATATCATACTCCCAAACACGGGGCAGTTGGAAAATAACTTCAGATGGCAGGAGTGGGATACAGCCATGCCTAAGTAATTCAAACAAATGTCTAACTCAACATGCACATACCCCTAATTATTTATTATTATGGACTGCAAAGACAATGTAACGTTACAGTTTAAGTCCGTGCTCTGTTCCAAAGTGAGAACACCAAATTCTGACAGCACTCAGGACTGGGTATGTGATGCTAAGAGCCTTTATTTCCCCCAAAATGTTAACATATTACATGTTAGCATATTCTGACAGAGATTACTCCAAGCATCATCTCTCCTCCACAATCTTAACCTGTGCCAGGCTCTAAGGACAGCTGGGTGCAAATTCCTATCTAGTAACAGCTGCTAAACTCAGTATGATGTATGGGAGCACTGAAAGAGTTCTTAGATCCATTTCTCAGAAAGACATCATGAATCTCAAAGGAGATAAAAGCATTCTTAACCATGAAATACAGCAACAATCTCCCCGTAGTTAACATGCTATCATTAGACAAATCTGCAATATATGGTGAATTTAAATTTTTTTGTACTTTAGGAGCCATATGCTGTCTTCAAGACATGTAACACCTTAAACAAAAAAAAATAAATGCAGAGGAATTGAGGGCAAAACATGAGTTAATGAAGCCTTTTAAGTTTGATATTATTGAGTGCAAATGTAAATTATGTAATTAACTGGTTAGTAGGAAAGATGTTAAGTTGCAGTAAAGAAGTTACTTCACAAAAATTACAACTAAATAGTTTTGTACCTGTGACCCTCTACGTAATTGTCCTCAGAATATATTTAGCTTGGTTAGTTATTCAAATGACAAATGGCATCTTAGTGAAAGCAGTACAGAAAATAATCTACATTTTAATCACACTGAAAACAAATAATGGTGTGATAAGATACGTGTCCACTAGACGTGCAGTTACCACATGCAGAATGTTAGTGCAATGCAATACTCTTTATAACTTACAGAAAAAAAATAAGTTAAAAAAAAGCCACCCAGCAAAACCAATCCCGCCATTCTTCTAACAAATACCACAGTTGCATGCATTAAACAAATCCATGTTATCTATTCAGAAGTACACCATTTATCAAGAACTACGTGCCTTCTGCAAGAGGCACATGCTTTTGTTTTGCCTTATGATCAGTAGGGCATGTTGTAGTTGGACTAACATTTTGACATTTCAGACAAATGTGTTAAGTCGGATTTTAAAATTCACTATTATCCAAGTGAATTTCAATGCTCAGTCAACCTTTAAAAAATATTAAATGTGAATAAATTTACCTGTCATACTTAAGGCCATTTTCTTTCACCTACAGCTATCAAAGATAAATGTCTTTAATCAGGAGTTCTTACACCTTCTTTAAATATAAAATAACAGAAAATCATGATCTAAGTAATTTTAAAATCAAGGTTTTGTAAATAGGGGGTAGAAAACACACTGTAGCTAATGGAGTTTGAAATGTGACCAAGAAACAGGTTGTAAACAAGACTTTTAGACCTCTGAAGTAACAGTATATTTGCTATTCAAAAATTTCAATGGACTGACATGCTCGCCAGAACTCTAGGCAGGTACTCTTACAAAAAGAAAAAAAATTAACTTTTTGTACCTGTAGCTACTAAAGCCAGCAGAAAATACAAGTCAAGTACATGGCAAGCATTAACATTACATGGAGTTTATACCATTAAAAA
This sequence comes from Regulus satrapa, assembly GCA_013396955.1. Classification (NCBI taxonomy): domain Eukaryota; kingdom Metazoa; phylum Chordata; class Aves; order Passeriformes; family Regulidae; genus Regulus; species Regulus satrapa. The sequence continues at coordinate 466,679 of VWZN01020612.1, read as the reverse complement.
CTTTGAGACATTTATACAGCTCTTCTTTAAAAAAAAATAAATCAAGAAACCAACAAAACAAAAAAACAGCTTTCCAAAAGTCTCAAGACCATGGACTAAAGATGTAAAGTCATTATTCAGACCTGGTGTGCTGGGCAAAATAAATAACTATTTCCAAACACTCTTATTTATGAAAGCACACTTACATCCCAAAAGCAACTACATACCATAGAAGCTCAACATAATTTAGTGGTGCAGGATGTTAATAGAACACAAATTCAAGGTAAGACTGACATTCAGATATAGCAGAATTGCTCCTATACAAATTACAGCATCTTCCATTTTTTCTGCATGGAAAGAAATACTCTTGTAACTTTACGCTCTTTAAGAGCACTAGACACTCGGAAATGTACTTCTGAGTGCTATAAAGTATATTCCTGAGAAATATAATTTCTCAGCAGTTAAATAGAATGCAACACTCTCAAGAGAATATCAAGTGTTGTGCAGCTAAAGAAGGAAACAAATCTAATACAATCAATGAAAAAGTTTTTCAGATGCACTGATACTTGTTAGAAACTGCCATTCTAACACTGCATTTGTTTGGAAGGGTTACAATTCACAAAATATCACAGCTTGTCTATCTGCCAATGAGTAAAGTGCCATCAGATATTGCAGACAAAAATCAAATACAGTTTATAACCTCACAGTTTTTTCTGCATTCTACTAAAATACTCAGAGAGAAACTAAAAATTAACTTTTTACCTTGATTAAAGATGTGATCACGATTGCTCCCGCATTCACCATAGGGTTGTGAGGCCTGTCTGTGAAATAAAGTTTACAATTACAAATACATTCCAAGACATTTGTCAAACAAAACCAGTCAGGTGCCTAAGTGAAAATATATTCTAGATTTATGTATTACTGCATGGCTATTATGGAATAGCTATTATATAATCTTAAACCTTTAAAAAACACTGTAATCAAAAACTATACATAATATTTTATAATTCTAAGCATATTTTACAAGCTTAGAACACACTCAGCCTTATGCTACTTAACAATCTGCTAAATTATTTAGTTTTTCCCACTCATTTCCATATTAACAGTATCTTTGCATTCCAAAGTTATTCTTGGCTGCTGATTGAATCACCTTTTTTGGTATATCCTTTTTCTAAAAAACCTCTCCTCAAAGCATCTTACTTTTCCCAAATAATCTACCTTCCACAAATTAACCTTTTCTTTTTTAACTAACATTTTTGCTGTGCCTTTTAACTAGGATGTTGACTTCTGAGCATTCAGGTGTCTGAAAACCTCAAACAATTCTCAATATATTAATATTATGACAGGTTGGAATTCTTTATTTGATGTTCCTCTACCTCCAAATTTGAAAAAATACTGATTTAAAAAATGCACAAAAAGCATTCAGTATTTTTATGTACGATGTACAAACACAGACCCTAAAAGAAATTTGAGATTATCTGGGTTTTGGAGATGAGTCTGGTATTTGCAGCATACACATATATTCCCATTAAAATTACACCGGTTGTGGTCAACAGCCCTTAGCCATCTATGACTATCAGTTAATCTTCAAAAACTAATCTTCAAGTTTTCAAGTTTTGTGAGTATTTTTCAGAAAGGCAATATTAAAAGTAATTTTTAAATAAATCAAACCATTCTCTTGGTGGATAAATAAGGCCTGTACCTTCCAGTAAAGCAAAGCTCCCCTAAAATATAAACTAACTGTCTTGATAATATTTTAAGGTTGTTACTGCTATTCCTTATCTCTCTGAAAGAGACTCAAAAAATGTTCCATTTCATTTGATTGTACTTAAGAGCAACATGTATCAAATATCCTGTTGTTATCTACTAATGCAAGCAACAAGGGTCAAATGTATTTGATTTGTGATAAGCACCACATAAGAAAACATAGCATTTCCACAGCTCCTCAGGGACCCCAAACCTGAACACAGGTCAAATGACCCCTCACAGCATCACACCCGCGGGTCAGAAGGGGCATCCAGAGGTCATCTCCTCCACCCACCCACTCAGTGCAAGGCTCTTGCCATGATTCCATTAAATGAGTCTAGAAAACCTCCACGCGTGGCAAATCCTCTACCTCTCAAGCAATCCTGTTCATCCTAGATGACAAATTCACCCCAACTGCCAATCTGCAGCTCCCAAGCCACAGCACGGGGCGCCATTGGTGCTTGCACCAGGTGCCACCACCAAAAAGTTACAGAACTCTTCATGTTGGCTATTGCTCTTAAAAAATGTGAAGGGGCTTCCAGGGGAGCCCCTGGACTGCCCCTTCCAACTGCTCCTGGGGGGTTACAAATGCCCTGGACTGCACAGCACCCTGGCAGCCCTACGCTGGAGCCCTCCCACATTTTTTCACTCCCTGAGCTGGGGATCCCAAGTCTGGACACAAAGTCCAAGACAACACGGCCCTCATGCATGAGCCCTCGTTCATGTCACCCTCATTTCTCATTCCAGCTACCCTTCTCTTCTTTACAGCTTCTCTCTCACCAACATCAGGTATCACTCCAGTCCATAAACACACTCGTGAATTTATCATATGCAGCCCATTCTAAAAAAAAAATTTATAAATATTTTGCTCTTGATTCTTCTGTGCATCTTTATAGTTTCAATCTGCTACACACTACAAAGGAAAAACACACCCAGATTCCATACCATGTGTATGTTTGAATAAAAAGAATGTGCAATGTTTGTTAAGCATTCAGCAACTGAAAGGCAACTGTGCTATGTGCACACAGAAAATACCCTCCAAAATGCTACTGCTTCTCATTTCTTTGAAGATGTCACCACTTACCTTCAAAGTCAAGGCATTCTTGGTTCCTCTACTCTCAAGATTCCTGTCTCACTGCTTTAACACTTCAAGCTACCTGTACTTGTTCTGGCCACTTTACAACTAATACATTTCTATGTTCTGCCCACACACGAAGGAGGGAAGAACCTCCTGATAAAAACAAAACAAGGACTTTCTTGAAAGTGCTTTTGAAATGCAGCCTGTGTGCTGTTCCCCCACAGGTGAGCAACAACATCACTGTGGGAGCCTTACCAGCTAAGGGGAACTACAGCAGCCTGGTTCACCACACTCTACCAAGCTCTCCTCAGAGAGGGAAGCTGCCAACTCGTGCCTGTCACAGTGCTGAGCAGGACAGCTGCCATTAACCCACTGCTGCCTCTTCTCAGCACAGCAAACCCTGCCAGGGTATCCAAGTCCCAGGCAAGCAGTTTTCACCATTATCTGCACAGCACCAGGGAAGACCACTCAAATACTTCCCCATACACAGGTGTCTGAAAAAGACAGAAAACATTGTATCTTGCCAAAACAGCTACAAGCTTCCTAGAAGTGGTCCATGCCCCAAGGCTGTCAGTGTTGAAAAGGCATTTGGATAAGGTCCTTAATAGATTCTTGTTTTAAGTCCCTTCCAACCTAAATACTCCATTCTACAGTGGAGAACCTTTCCCCAAACTTATGATCTTTTAAGGGCTATGATGCCTAAACCAAAACTTACATTCTGAAAGATTTCTGCAGATTTCAAAGAAGAGATGTCTTCCATTCCCATGTAATTTTTTTGCCTCTGGGGGATGTACAGGTTCTGACATTACATTAATTTTTAAAGAAATTCATCCCCAGGTCTATTCCTGAAGCAGCAGCCACTACTGATTTATCTCACAGTGGGTGCCATCAGCTAAGGGATTCCAGCCTGTACAACAACTAAGCATGAAAACTGATACTCTAATTGCAAGTTTGCCAAAGAGGTGAACAGATTCATTCCTTAATCTTCAGAAAGAGGTATCAAACTGTGCAAACCTAACCGACACACATTACTGAAACCAAACACACACATGTTCTCTATAATCAAATAATAAAGGCAGTGATCTGCTCAGAATGATAAAAAAATCAAAATCTTTCATGCAGCTTCTCTTCAAGTCATGTGTACTGCTGTATCATCTCATTATACTTCCAAGTAAGTTTATGTTTTTATCCTTAATGAAATATAAGCAAAATAAACCACTTCCTGGCAACCCCTCATTCAATTACAATATAACTTTTATTACTGGACTAAGTTCCACTAATTATTTTATTCCTGGAGTGATTCTACGAATAATTACTACCAAGAGGAGGTTGTATGTATGGATAAGAGATACTAACTGTTCAAAAATAAAGTTCTATACATAAAAACAGACCTGTTGTATCATGAACTTAATAGACATGAAAAAGCCTGTAGCTACTTAATGACCGTAGCCAGGAAAATTAGTCCTGATAATGCCTGTTTCAGACGCATACTACTATGTAAAATTTCTGATCTACTCCAATCAACTAGAATAATCTCTTAAATTAGCATGGAGGTTGTTTTATTCTTCCAGAAATCTGAACTGAATTGGGCAATATATTCCCCTTGATAAAACAAGTTTTAAAAGTGAATATTCATAAGACTGCAGAGGTTTCCAAATTTCCACTGCACAACACAGATAATACTCAAAACACAGCAACAGCTTTTTCTTGTAAATTGGCATTTTTAGCTATAATTTGAAATTGTGTTAAAATATTCTTCATTCTTTCCAGCTTGAATCTCAATACTAGTAAACAATGAAATGCAAGAATATTCTGTTTTAGGAATCTTCCATACAGTAAGGATACAAAAAATACCTTCAGATGCATGTCTAAACAGTTTTCAAACACCTGTTTATCACTACATAAAATCTGGATTATGAAATACAGCTACATCTGAATATTTAGAAAGTAAATAGACTAAGAATCTATTTCTTAAAATTTTCAAATCTGGTCTTCAAAGCATTTATGAGTGTTCAAACTGACAAATACTCCACATATCTGACGTTCATACAGCAGTTTAAACCTACAAGCAAAGCGCAGATTTTATCTTTTAAATCTTTATCTTCCCTTCCTCTCTTCCTTTACATGGAGAAACTCAACCTCCCTTTCACTAAAACTGAAATGTTTCTATTCATTAGACTTCTACTTTCTGTTTTAGTCTTTTCTTAAGGACTGTATAAGAGGCCATCCACGTCCTTCCCAGCACTTTTTTTCTCATGTCTATTAGCCATAGAAGCAAATACTTAAAAATTACATTTTCTATCATGTGAATTAAATCTTCTCTATTAAATTCGTGGTTCAGTGGTCAAAATTTCAATTGTTCAAATTCTCTTATGCATAACACCCTTATAAAAACTCTTGAAGTATAACAGTATGTAAAAGACCACAGCCCAACAATTCATCTTCTCCAATAGTTCAATCTTAAAATTAGCAAAAAAAAGAAGAAAATAATTACTATACTTTGTCATAACATTGAAATGAGAAAATACAGGACATCTATATGTGTTCAAGGGAATTAAGGGGCAATTTTCAGCACCAAAAGCACTTTTTTTATAGTAAAGCTTTTGTAGGATATGAAAGACAAGTGTTCATGCTATAACAACACTGTATTTGAAAAAAACTAGGAAAGCAAAAACAAGACAGCGTAACTTTGACAAAATGCTTAATCATTTCTGGGCAATATACTCCTACATTGGCATTTCATCACCATTTACTAATACAATAAAAGAGAAGAAATAAATTGCAAATATATATTTTTTTAAGTATGGGAAAATTATTTTAAGGTATAAATAAATTAAATGTTTTTTATATAAATCATTTGCATGTATTTATAAACATAATAAATATAATTAGGTATCAATACATTAATAATACAGATATTTAAGTCAGAATTCAATACAGTCCTTGACAAAAATGTCATTCAAACCTAATGCTGGTAATTAAATATTAATTGCAATACCATGGCAACAGAAACATTGTTCTTTTACTGAGAAATATCCACTAGAAAAAACATTTGTGTTTCAGAGCTAACATCCTGTATTTCCTCTAAGGCTACATGAGTCATCTTTCTCAGATTTTTGCCATAAAGTTCTTTAAAATAACATTTCCATGCTTAAGAATTAATATAATATGAAAAAAGAAACAATCTAGGTAAGTTGAAATCCTTACTAAAATACTCCTGCCACAGGGAAAAAAATTAAATCATTGTTTTGAATCAGTAGCCAAATTCCATTTAGAATAAACTGTGGGAAGATTTCACCTTCTGGAAACACTAGTCAGTGCTGGCCTTTGGCACCAGCACCTGCTTCTCAGAAGCTGAGAAGTGGTATGTTTTTAAAAATCAATTTAACACCTTTGATTCTTTTACTACCATTTTATAGAAGCCATGATTAAAGAACACTTGCTACCAATTCAATTAAATTTAAAAAAATTTCAAATACCTGCACTCTAAAAATTCTTTCAGTGTTCCTACAGCTCAGTAACTAGCAAATGGAACAGAAGCAATAAAGTATGTTTCACTTAGCATTCTAACTTAGGCAAAAATGACTAACAAAGACTAAATCAACCTTCCTGGAGGCAAAATATTTAAAGACTAGTAATAAGACTTAGGAGGATGCAGTAAAGTGACAAGACTGAAAAAACTGTGTAGGCTTGCATTATGATTTTCTAAAGCCGAATATTTGCATTATTAACTATAATGTATCTCTTACCATCTTCATTCAGGAACAATTTGTTGAACCTTAATCCACTAGGCTCTTTACCAACATATCTGTGCACATACTCTGTGCCAAGATCATTGACAGCAATCGCGTACTTCAAAGGCTTTACGCAGGACTGAAGACAAAATGGAACTTTGGTATCACCCACGGAATGCCTGGGAAAAACACAGATCAAGAGGTTTGAAATTTCCTGTCTGCCAGCTGTGGCAGTAGAGTGCTCAATGCTTCATCTATCCTTCAACATACAAGGAGACTATTAACAAAAATCCCCCAAAAAGCAAAAGAATATTATTACCAAGTCTCATTTTAATGATATAACAATGAGATTTAGAAGTTTTAGCAACTGACTCCAAAAGTCAAGCATAACAAAGTCAGTTGCTGACTACTAAAGAGGAAAAAAAATAAGAACAAGTTCAGAAATAGATTTGTACCAGAGCAAAATATCACCCCGAACCTCTAGTCTTACACACTCAGGAGGGTACAGCTGACCCAAACAGAGCCACTATTCTGATTTATGTCTGTATAAACAAAGGAGATCCAGCTTGGTTTTGCAATTTGATAACAACAGTCAAATGGCCATATTTACATTTCCTTTAATAATGGCAAAGATAACACTTCATACATGCTATCTTTTGGAAAGTTTACTTTCAGCATCATGTCAGACTGCACCAAAGAGTGACTCATGCAAGTAGCATATGCCACATCTAGATGGAGCAAAATGCTTGAAGCAGCCACTTGTCTGATGGCAAAATCAGGAGTGTATCTGCTTCTGCTCTTTGCAGAAAACACAAGCCTTCAGTAAAAATCATTATACCATTTTGGCGTTATAAAAGCTGACATTACACAACATTAAGCATTAAAAAAAAAAATTATAAGAACTTTCATTAGCACATAATATCCAAAACAAAGCAAAAAGCCAATTTAAAGTATAGGGTTTTTTACTATTAATAGATAATAATTCGGACATTTAAACAGGGAGACAAAAAATACTTCTGCTCACTTGTGCAGCTCCTCCCGAGATTACAGAACATATGGCTAATTAGAAGCAAACATATGGATCTCAACAGATCATGGCAAAACGAACTCCAAGCCACAGTCACCAGAAGCAAGTCTGACTGCTCTCAGGAATGTCCCATTCACAAACACAACACCTAAAAACTGCAGTTTCCAGAACCTGCAGTAGGGACCACAGCAAACTGCAGGTCAGCAGAGCTGACAAGCTTGAGATAACAATCTTGTGTTGTGTACTTACAAAGGAAGACACAGAGCTCATGTTACCCCTCAGCTAGATGGTGCATGGTATCCATTTACATCTAGGCTCCTGTCTCTGCTACTCTGAGTTACTAACACCGAGAAAAATAAATTCATTCTGACTAGATCCAACACCTACATACACCCTTACAGGGGAAAGCTTGATAAAACTGAAAAGCAAAATCCTATTCAGCTCTGTCCAGTATCCACACCTTCATTTTCTCTTTAAAGAGCATGAATCTGCATTTTTTCGGTGACACACAGATTATATAACAATGCTACAGTGAAAACATTAAAATGCAGAGAAGGAGCTAACGCTTAAGTACATTGTGACCCACACAGAAAGTTGTGTAGTTTAATGCACAGGTACTATAAGACAAGCTTTTCAGCTTCCAAATATTAATACTACAGAAGCATTGCCTCTATCTTTTCTTCAACTATTCCTAGAACAAAATGTAGAAGTTCCACTATACCTCTGTCCATCGACGGTGCAAAGTGACACCCCCCACAAATCGGGGCTGAACTTGGCCAGCTGTGGAATATAGTCAGCAACCTATCACAGCGTGAAATAAAGAGAGACACATTACAATATCCAAAATTCTTAACTCTATGTTAAATGAAACAAATATCAATGGAAAGAACACACAAGGTACAACTGAATTATTCTACAATTATTTGTTATTCTACAAATAATCACCTGGTATATCTAACACTTCATTAGAAATTATTATATTCACTAGATCATTATCAAATAAAACGTTTTTTCTAAGTAAATTTTCAGCACATTCAGAGAGGTATCTGTGTTCTGTGTTATAGCATGTCCAGCATTTTCAAATAATATAAAATTTTTAGCTTGTAACACAGTCTGGGATTTTTCAACTAATTTACTGAAAATAAGCACATTAATAAATTTTATTTACTAACAAAGGTACAGTATTAATAATTACCTTTGTCACGCAATCCAGACAGATGTGTAGAGCTGCATATTTTTTCTATAGCCTAAGTGCAGTCTAAATTATACAGCAGTTTTTAAGCTTATGCAAAATAAAGTAAGAATAAAGCAATTTTCATATTCCAATATCAAAATGCTACAAGATTCTTAGAGGCCATGAACTGCATTTCAAACACAGTTTACAAGCTGCATGCGTTACTGACCTTCCAAAAGTTTTTCATCAAGGTACCAGTTTAATTTTGCTAAAAATTTTGTGAAAAATCTCTCTACTTAACAAATTACGCATTTGGGTAATACCGAAAATCTACTGAAGTTTGAAGCTGAATTTACAAAGAGGTTACCTTTCCTCCAGATTGTTTTTTAGCACTTTCATACAGCTCATCAATATGGGAAGTAAACGACATAAAATCTGGAATGACAAACTTCCTTCTGAAAGCTTGAGTAAGCAACACAATATTACTTTGTACACACCTGCAAAAAGTTAAAAACCTTTATTAGTACTCTGACAATGTACTGCCAAAAAACCTACTTAGTTACATGTTATTTAATTAGGACCTTCAGTCCCTTGAAGATACATGACTACAATGACAAGTCTTTATTACTTTTCCAATTTGCCACTCTGTTTTTAGAAATTAGTTCTAATAGCTTTATTACATTCATCTTTATTCCTTTCTACTTAAAGCTCTCTTTTGAAGTTTCAACTGTGAAACTGTACAAGGTAATATCAATCTGCCTTCAAGCAGCACCTCAGCTAGCAAAAGGGATTTAAAGCACCCAATTCTTAGGATCGAGCCATAATAAGTTTATCTAACCCAGTCCTTGTCTTAAAATGTGGCGATTTCAGAATTAGAAGGTTCAAGGTCGCTTTCCTCTCACTTCACCCTTGCACCAGGAACTGAGGTGAGAACACTGCCAACAGACCAAACCGGAATGTGATTCCACTCCACTAAGAAAAAAGCCTTGTGGAAAAACTTGATAACATCTCCTGAACTAAGCAAAAGTTAACGGTGAGCCGTACGGCAAGTTTCTAGTTTCAAACCGCCAGCGCTGAAAGAATCTGTTGCCTTTTAGCCCAGAACACAGTGACACTATCGGCCACACCCTCCGAACGTCAGCCCATCTGGGACGGCTAAAAAACCGATGAGGTAAAAAGGAAAAGACTTATCTAGGACAAACAGAAGGAAGGATGAAAACACAAACTGAGACACGCTGAAAGTGGCGTGTCGGTAGGTGAGAGAGGAGAGCACCAACAGGGTGAGAATTGGGAGCCATTTTCAAGTCAGCTGAAATATGACCTGATAAAGGGTACTCACAGCCCTATCCCAGTGCAAGGAGGACAAAGGGAGGTTTAACAGTAAACAAACAGTAAACGCCTTCAAACTAAGCTTTCTGGCAGTGTTGACAGAAGCAGACACATACTCTCAATGCAGGCAAATGGAAAATTAAGAACATCTAGGCACATGCTATGAAGAAGAAAATACCTTCCAATTACGACTTATTCAGAAAAAATAAAAAAATTCGGGAAATGTTTTCACTTAGAATAGATATTTCAATAATCTTATTAAAAGTCGTCATCAGTTCAGAAAGGAGGTGCATGAGGACTAGTGAAGAGACAGAACTATCCTCCCTTTGAGACATCCTTTTTCTAAGCCTTTAAACTCCTCCTTACTTCCACTTTATCTTAAATTCAACAGATACCCATTTCAAACTCCGACAGACACTGCTCTACAAAAGCGAAAGGGAAACTGTAAAGTTTCTGACGTACGCAGTCACCTTACAAATAGCTGTTTGTAATATGCTGCTTTCTTCGCCTATGTTAAAATTGCAGTAGAGTTGGTTTTGTTGAATCTGTCAGGATTTTTTTTTCCTGTAACCTGCAAAAAATCCTGTTTGCTTTTGCTCTCAGCAGCTTCCAACTACAGTCACCTACTCCAGGAGCAAAAACCCTTTTCAAAAGTAATTAATAACACTGATGGCAGCTATGTGTGCAGAAAGTAACAACGTAACATGCACTAGATTCAAATTTCAGATGCACTTTATATTGTCTGTACTACCTGGACAGCAGTAAGCACTCCTATAAGAAAAAAAAAAATTAAAATCTGAAGTTCATCCAAACCTATCACAACAATTCAATACAAAGACTAGAAAACAAGAGGGCAGTATGCACTGAAATATCGTCCTCTTAAGATCACAGTATGTTCTTGAAATAAGAATGGCATTTATACACTAAAATGTACTACAAGCCCATGATGCTCACTTCAGCAGTTCAGTCATTTCAGTGCAGGGATTAAAACTCACTACAGAAATGGTTGTGCTATGGTGAAGGACATCACTTCTTTTTTCCAAGAAGACCTCTGCCAAGGTCATTGTCTGGGTATTTATCCTAGTACTCCTTAACCCAAGCAAATCATATGAATTCTCAGATTAAATTAAATACAAGGATTCAAGTAATCTAGATGGGTATTCAAAACAATAGGTGCGTGGGCAAAATAACACTGTTCTTAGGTTTCCTTTTAACAGGGCAGTAAACAGGACTGACAGTTTTCAGTCAGCCAGGACATGAGCCTCTAAAATTCTCCAGCTGACATCTCCTTCACACCGAGGTAATTAACTCATTATGTGCCAGGTAACCCTCTGGAGATTGCTGGCCTCAGGATGTGAAGAAGTGGAGCAATAGGAAAAGATCACAGGGAAGAATTTAGGTAAATAATTATACTGATAAATAAAAGCTTTTTAATGGTCAAATCTTGTGAACAACTTGGACCTTATCTCTCACAGTTTTGTGGTGTTCAGGATAGGTACCCTAAAAACTTCCTACTTTACATTCTTCCATTTTGACAAACTTTACAATCTCAGCCTTAAAAAAACCAAACGAACTCTCTTGCTGAATCACAATCCAAGCATTTCTTGTCCCACTTTAAAAAAAAAAAGTAATTTCAAACCATAGATTTTTCCCAATACATTTTGGTTAGTAAGATTAAGCTTCAAGTCTTATGATCTATATTAACTGTCAATGACTTGCATAACCAAGTTTGAAAGCAAAAGTTTGAAGGTTTTTGGAAATTGTATATTTGTTCTCTAGCATAAAGTTAGGATCACTTTGTTTCCTTTACCACCTTGTTAGGTTTACCCATTATTTTTCAATTTCTGAGTCATGATTGCTTATTACTGCTTCCTGACACAAAGCAGCCCAAGTTTCACCCAACAACAGACAGTACTATTAACTATACATTAAGTAGTAACAAAAAGGAAAAAAGGAATCAGAATGTTGCACTGCTTTCAGTAGCAGCCTGGTCTCACCCTGCAAAGACCACATCAGGTTACACAAATGCAACATGACCATAATTTACAAAAAAGGCTTCAAAGAAACCTTCTGCTGCTGCAAAGAAAAACTTGCTATGTGAAATAAGCGTCACCTCTCCACCTCTCTATAATCTTTACATTCAAAACTCTTCCTACAAAAGAAGCAACCATGTAAGCTTTCCACAAATTGTTATAGTAATGACTACTCTCCTCACAGAGAGGATCAAATCCCAGAGACATGACACATAAAATAATCATGCTAATTAGCAATCTATTCTTTTTCAAATGCAGAGCTCTTGCCTAAAACATAATTCAATTTACTTTGACAAATAAATCTTTTAGTATAAATGTAACACATAACAGCAAATGCATTTCCAATCCATCCATACACCCAGGAAGGTTTCTGAATCTAACAATTCAGAGTTTTTACTCTGCTGAAAATAAAAACGGTCTGGTCTAGAACTTAAGGCAGGAGTAAAGTTAGTCCATGCTGGACTTTTACGAAACTTCTCACATCTGCTTAAGGAGTTGACTTGCTTTTTTGTAACAGATATTTGCTTTTTCTCAATCTATTTCCAAAAATTTTTTTTATATATATATACACACATATATACACACACACATATACACACACTTACATGAACTATGTAAATACACTGTATAGCATAATCATATATTTATATATTTCACATACCTATCTGTATATATTTTATATACCTATATGTATATAAAATATATGTATTACATATACACTTTAAAAACTGTACATGCAAGTAAGTTTTAGGTATTATGATTAACCCTGCAAATGGAATAAAAATGCAGATAGAAAATAGTCTAAAAATTTCATTTCAAAATTTAAGAGCCTCTAAATTTCCAATCCTTCGGCATACAAAAACTGTAAGTAGAAGAGCAGAGGAGCATGCTTGAAATGAACAGAAGACTACCAAACAGTGCTTTATACTATTCAGGCAACAACAGACTTTGTTAATATAAAGACAAAAAGCATCACTAAAATATGGCACACAGATCTTATCCAAAACAGACCAATGTTTGCAATCCTAATCCCTCTCATCTCCACGTATCTTGAAATTTAACACCACTGCTTTCCACATACTCACTTTTAGAATTACATATATGCTCAGAACATCTCGCCACACAGATGCAGCATCCTGAACTTCAGATTAAAAACTGACAATGCAGTGAGAGAGCAGTTTTATGTTATCACACTAAACACTTCATGCTGCATCAATTAATTTTGCTTGGCATCTGACCAGGAGTTGCAGTATGGGGTCAGACACACATGCAAACAACACAATAAACTCTTGTGGAGATCTCACAGCCTGTCTGCTGCAAGAAATCTGAGAACAAACTTTTATCGAAACTGCATCAGGAGTGTGTGTCTGACTCCCTTACTAATCGATTTATGCACCTTATGTCTCTCCTTAAGATAGCACTCAGTAACACACAGACAGCATTCATTCAGAATTATACAGTTACATAATTGACAGAAAGTTTACTTTTTAAAAAGGTCTTTGTCCAGCATAACACCATCTGAAGTAGTCTGAAGAGTCAGTCTTAGCATATCCATGCACTCTTTCAATCGAGGATCAGATGTACGCAATCCTGTAGATTTGAGTGCCTGTTACAGTAAAACAATAATTACTAAGTGAAAAGATATGCTATTACAATCAAGTTATCGACTGCTCAGCATTTATCACCACAAGAGATCTGCTACTACATCATCAACAGAGAGACTGTTGATACTTCATTGACTCTCAGCAATTTCCTTTGGCCATTTTGGCTGCATTTTATGTCAAAGCATTAATGTTACTTGAAATCCAGTGGTCCAACTACACTTTACACAAGCACAAATGCTACCGAGCCATGCCATAGGCACAGCTGTTTTCAAACATACTCTTTTGCACATCAAAAAAGTGAATAATAACATTAATACACTCATTCTCTTAACTACAGAAACAGCACTGGGGGTGGAAACAACAGTTACATTCCTTCCCATAACTACACATGCACAACAGAAATCCTTCGCTTTGCATTCTTGCATTTAGAATGTTGAATGTCTTGCAGTAGTTAGCTTTCATACAGCACTTTGGATAAGTAAACTTACAGTTATGAATTTATGAACCGGTATTTTTTCTTGTCCTTCTGCAATAGTATAGAAAAGTAAATCTTCTAAGCTGGGAAGGAGACCTTGTTTCATTTTACTGGAAAACAGAAAAAAAAAAAAGCACAGATAATTTTAGTGCCTGCTTTTATTTATATATATTTTTGCAATATTCTCAGGGAAGCACATTTTCATTGCTACCACTAATTTCAAAGAATGTTGTCATCAGTGAACACAAAGCTTAGTTAGACTTCAAGTAGGAAAAAAACCTGTACTATTACAAGCAGCATACATAGATTTTACAGTAGCAAACATTCTTAACTGCAACTCAGACATATTTCACTGTCATACATTTACTGCTAAGATTATATTTACGGTTTTTTGAGAGCAGATTAATCACATATCCCTCCTTTTGATGTTACCAAGGGTAGTAGGTATGTTACTTGCAGAGGATAAATTATTTGTAAGATTCTGAGATGTACATGCCTCATAATGAAGTTGTAGACCATACTGGCCCAACTGCTCTACAGGCAAGAGAATGAGATAATAAATGTGTAATATTTTTCTCAAAACAGTCCCGTTTTTAGGACTCCACAGAGGAGTCCTGAAGTCCCTATCCTTCTAGAAGCTTACATAAGCCCCATCAGTTACATGAAACAAGCAAAGCCATCAGCAGCATAATAGAGCACCTGAAGCAGAAGGAGTGACTCTCATCACACCTACTTAGCTAAGTAAACCCAGCCTAGATGCACCTTTAATGGCCACTGTGCTTATCAGTGTAAACACACCGGCTCTCCGAGGATTCCAGGCGTTACCTATATCACGCCGAGATACGCTTCCCCTATGCCTGCAGTTTTTCCTTACCTGCACCTCCATTTTATGTGAAATCTGATGGAAACCTACCTAACTAAGCACTCCCGATTCCTTCTAAGGCAGAAAGCTGTAGTACTGACAACTTTCCCTCAAAGCCTTTGGAAGTTTACAGATTTAACCTATAAAAAGTGTAAAAATATTCCTTGATAATCCAAAGCACGCTGCAGCAGAGGCAGGACAGTCTTTACACTTGCCCTGTAAGCAGTGCCCAGTGTAATTCCAGACTGGCAGGGGCAGTGACAGCAAAGGCATTCCGATTCTTTTGTCCCCTGAAGAGCCCGCGTTTGTTTCCAAACAAAAAAGCCAATGTTCCAATGTTTGACACATAAAAATACATAAAATCAAAAGAAAGTAACATGTAGACAGTAACTGAAGTGCAGCATATGCAGTCTTACATTATATTAACCATCAATTTTAAGGGTCTATTTTATAATCTATTAACACTGGCACTACTTCATTACTATACACTAATTAACTATTGCCTGAAACTAGAATGTTCAGTGGCAATTTATGTATTTTCATACATTTATGCATGTGCTTACAAAAAGCAGGTCCAAATTCTAGTCACTGCAGTTCTCAAGAGATTAGTAATTCTTTGAATAACAGAACTCGGGTTACAACTGCAAAAATAAAAGGCTACAACTAAGCACAGACCCTAGATAGGCCAATGCAATCTTACTGACTGACGTTTAATCCTCTCCTCTCCCAATACTTACACAAGTCAGATTTATGATTATTTTTAATAAAAATCTGATTAAATCCAAATACCCGTATATATTTAAGACAACCTCTAGATTGCCCTTGCCTCCCTCCTTTCCTAATAACTAACCATGAAAACCAGTAGTAAAAAATATCGCCTCTCATTTCCCTATTTAAAACACCAAAACTTACATGCTCAGAACAGAAGACAGCTTTGTAAGCCAACAGAACTTTCCTTGTCTTACAGTCTAGGTTTTTTTTCTAATTTAAATTATGCTAGCTGACTAATGCACAGACAGGCTGGCAAGTCAACCAAGACAAATGCTTGCAACTACCTCAAGCAAATTACTGAACAGCCCCTCTCCTAAAGAAAATTCAGGTTTTCCAGGCAGCATGTTTCACTTTCAATTCTTCAGGGACAGTATGTCCAGTCAACAACGGAACCAGAACTACCAACACTTCAACTAAAGCTTCACCCTGTGTCTGCATCCTAATTCTGCAGGGAACTAATTTTTAAAGTTATGCTAAGTTACATCATCTACACTCCTACATCTTACACAAAGCATTTAACTGAGCTCCCCTAAATGTTGAGATTTCATCTGCTAAACGAGTCATTCCTGGACTGCTGAAGGTCTGGCAGAGGAAACTCTCCTATTTCACTCTGGCAAAACCAGCCAGCAAACACACTGAGAAATGTTAAATGATAACCTGTTTAACTACACATTTCTGAGCAATTACTCAGAATTTTACAGCTGTTCCAAGTACAGAACTTGCAAAGGTGCAGAAAAATACTTCAGCTCTTTAACCAATATTTTAATCTGCCTCTTCATAAGATTTTAATCTATTAGAGAGACGTGCACCTTTCACCGCAGAAAATCTCTCAACATGGTTTTTGTATCTTTCACATCTGCTGTAGTTCAGTAGTGGGTCACTCAGCCTAATTAAACAACCAACCGAGCTAGACAGACGACCAAAGCAAAGAAAATGACATTCAATATATTTACAGAAAATTGCTCCTTGTCAAATAGTCCATCCTTTTGTAAAGTTTATCAGCTAAATAGGGGTGAAAAGGCTTGCTCTGCAGTTTATCAGATCAGTGATGTCAGTAACTAATGTTTGCTTAACCTAAAAGATGTGTTTTGGCACTGTGAACACACTTAGCAAGATAATTCTGTTCCACACACACACACAGACCTAAAAAGCTGTTTTTCAGGTAAGGGAACTTGCAATTTTCACAGGCAAATTAAGTGGAAATTCCAGTTTACCTGATTTCATGAATAATGACTTTGATACTTATTTATCTTCTTTTAAAAATAAATAAGCACCAGACTATTAAACAACTAGACTTCTTTGGCAGTATATTAATCTGTGAACTACAATACTGGTGGGCTGGTTTTTCAAATACAAAGAAGAAACGACCTAGAAGTTCCAAGCACAAGGACTTCACAGTCCTTCCTTCAGCTCTTCCTTTTGCATCAGTACAATGCCTACACCAGATTCTGGGGACGACCTAATTTTAAAAAATGCTGGATTTCTAAGAAAGAAACAGGATTAAATTTCAAATTATGTGGAAGATTTAGTCTGCACTTCAGGATAGAACTGCCAAAATGCATAACAGGATTTACAGAACAACAAATTGTATAAATATATGATATCGCTAATAATAGTTTCAGGCATTATTAAAAAATATGACCCCAGTCATAAAAATGAGGTCATAATTACTGTCACAAACAGTGGTCCCTCGGGACCATTTAAGTTCTTCAGCAATGACACCCACAGAGGGGTCCAATGAAGCCTCAGCAAGTTTGCCAATGACACCAAGGTGACTACCCAGAAGGACCTGGACAAACCCAACAACCTTGTCCAGGTGTGAATCTCATGAAGCTCAGCAAGGTAAAGTGCAGGGTTCTACACCTGGGCCATGGTAACTCCTGGAATCAACACAGCCTGGGAGAAGAACAGACCAAGAGCAGCCCTGCTGAGAAGGACTTGTGGATGCTGGTGGAGGAGCAGCTGGACACGGCCCCGGCACTCGGAGTCAAATGTGTCCTGGGCTGCATCCAGAGCAGTGTGGGCAGCAGGTCCAGGGAGGAGATTTTCCCTTTTACTCTGCTCTGGTGAGACTCCACACAGATGCTACATTCAGCTCTGTGGCCCCCAGCACAGGAATAACATCGGCCTGTTGGAGCAGGTCCGGAGGAAGCCACTGAGAGGGTCAGAGGGATGAGCACCTCTCCCCCAAGAGTCATGGCTCATGGAACTACAGTTGCTCAGCCTGGAAAAGAGGAAGGTCCTGGGAGACCTCACTGCAACCTTTCAGTACCTACAGTGAGTGTCTATAAGAAAGATGGGGACAGGCTTTTTGGCAGGGCCTGTCGCAACAGGACAAGACATAATGGTTTTACACTAAAAGAGGGAAGCTTTATATCAGATATAATGAAGAAACTTTATGGTGAGGGTGGTGAAATGCTGGAACAGGCTGTCCAGAGAGGTGGTAAATGCCTCGTCCATAAAAACATTTGAAGTCAGACTGCATGAGGCTCTCAACAGCTTGATCTGATTGAAGATGTCCATGCTCAGTGAAGATGGGTTTGGGCTAAGTGACCTTTAAATGGCCTCTTCCAATCCAAACTATTCTGGGACTCCATGAAAGCTGCAAGTCACAGTCAGTAGCCACTCCATCTAAGACAGGCACCTTGAAGATGCCACTACAGATGCTGTATATCTTGATTTCATCACCAACCCCTGTCGAGTCACTAACTACTTTCTGTGCATTCGAAAATGAGACACTGGTCCTGTACCAAAGAGGAGTAGTAATTTACCCAAAACCAACCAAGATTCAAGAGCACACAACATATTTATAAACTTAGACTAAAGATAGACATGTTTAGTAGCTAACAAAGTGCTTATGGTAAAACAAAACACTCTAGCTTCAAAACCATGGCCTCTACAGAAGTTATGAAAGGTCTAATGGAAGGGCACTTCTGTTTCCTGCATATCTAAGTATTGTCACTCCATCAGAAGTATCACCAAAATGAAACACTGCCTAGTTACCAGTTATTCCTCTGTAATCTGGCCTGCAAAAGCCAATTTATTTTTAGAAGTATCTCCAGAATTCATCTCTACCCTTTAAAAAGGCCACTATCACTCCCTTGTCAAAAAAACAAAAAAAAACCAAAAAAACCCAACCCAAAACAAAACAAAAAACCCCCACTTCCTTTAACCATTTTGTGATATTCTATATACTGGTGTCCAGCACTAGAGCAATTTAGTTGTAAAAAGTTTGGGTTGCTCATGTTTTGCTCCCTCCTCTCACCTTAACCAAGGCCTTTTTAATGTAGAAATAGCTTCTACTATGATAAACTGTTTAATCCCTTTACTGTCCAGCACAAGATGCAAGATGAACTCTTATACTGAAAGTAAAAGCAAGCAAAGAACAGTTACATTGAAAGTACGAGCAAAGAGTATGAAATATTATACATATCTACAACTGAGCGGTGTATTAGGCTACTGTGTTTTAATAACTGAGGCATGAGCATAGATATTACTGTGTTTTAATCCGCAGTTCCTATTAATTCCATTTACCTATCTGTGACCACTC
This sequence comes from Regulus satrapa, assembly GCA_013396955.1. Taxonomy (NCBI): domain Eukaryota; kingdom Metazoa; phylum Chordata; class Aves; order Passeriformes; family Regulidae; genus Regulus; species Regulus satrapa. Next base: position 447,317 of record VWZN01020612.1, on the reverse strand, counting down.
TCCATTTAAGCTCAATTATTTTTCCTGTCCAAAATACATTAAGTTTCAGTTGGATACACAGTGTGAAGGCTGGATAGCAGGGACAAGGAGGTGGTGGAAGATGTTATGGAAAAAAAGCACCAAGGGATCTGGTTATGCAATGGGATACTAGTTATTTCATCAGCCACAGACCTCAATTTATTCTCACTGTGAGGAATTAAACGGTTCTAAATTTCTGTATAGCCTTTGCACAGAGCATTTTAGGCTTTCATTTGCAACTCCTACTCTGTATACAAGGACTGCTAGGAAAGCAAATAAACAGGAAAACCCTACTGCCGTCTTTTGACATCACAGGTTATTTCAGCATCCCAGAACCATGACCTTATAACCAAACAGAAAAAAAAAATAGCCCCCAACAGTAATAAACAAGGGAAAAAAAGGAATTTTAAGAAAAAGAACTAAAAAGACTACTGCCAGTTGGATTCACAAACCATTAGCCAAACACTACCCAAAGACACTATGGATGGCAAAGTGCTGGAATCAGCAGAATACAGACTGCACTGACTTAGCCCAGTTGTCAACGCAGTTCAGACACCAGAGGTCTTTTGAAGAGCCTCACTTTTCTTCTCAACCCTGTACTCTGCCTTAATATATGGAATGTACCATTCACAAATGCTTGAAGGAAGATTTTCATACTTCTGCTTCAGGTAAAGTAAGAATGAAAGTATCCAGCAGCCTGACTAATGTGCCACCAGGAATTCCTGCACAACCTGAAATGAAAAGAAAGTTTCTAGCTTTTTCTGTTTTTTTAACTATATGCTAGATGTTTTATAGAATTTCTCCCTGTTCATTTTGCAGTAAGACTCAAAGAACAAACATGTGACTTTCAAATACATTCTTTTGGCAAAAGCCAAAAATAATTAGAAGTGTTTGACTGGTTTGTGATTACATAGCTTTACCACACATGTCAGAAATTAAAGAATTTCACTAATTGATGCTAGCTGTAGGAAGCTAATAACAGCCCAGTTTAAGAAAATGTTACCTCTTCAATAAATCACCTCTGCAATATCCTCAAAAACCCATCATAGCTGGCATGCTCATTTTTTCCAAAGTTTTTAATGTCTGTATTTCTGCCTGAAAACAGAAGTGCAGTCTTTATAAACCACACCTACTTGAGCCAGGGAAGATTTTTTTTTTTTTGTTCCAAAACATTCTATATAGAGCTAATTCAAAAAGGAGATTTCATATTTGCTGAACAGTAGCATAAATTTAAAAGTAAAACCCGTATGATTGTGTATCATATTGTATACGGTTACATAACCTGACGTGCATGCATTTTTTTAGGGCATCTGACAGCAGAAGTAACTGGTGATGCCTCTAAAGCAGGCTATACCCCACTGAACCAGGTCGAGCAGCTAAAGACGCTGGCGGAAAAAGCAGAGAAGAACAAGACCAGAGCACCTCTCCTCACCTGCCATATTGAAGTTCATGCTCAAAAAGAGCCCACAAACCATAACTCAAAAGCAGCACTATTAACAAGCTACGGGCCAGCCTTCCTGACTGGCCTTGTGGAATCTTTTCCAGACTTCCTCTTAGCATTAGACTAACAGAGAATTTGCTCGGTGTCAAAACAAGGTACTCCTTTCTCAGCCCTCTTTCTTCTGTCATTACTCTTTTAATCTAGGTAGTCAGCATAGCAAAGCCTGAGAAAGCAGCTTGAGTTTAATTTTAATTATGCCGTCCCATAATCAGAGCACAGAGTGCCTACAGGAATGCCACAGGGCATATTTTAAACACACACAAAGGAGAAATCTTCATGGGACCTGCAGCTAAGCTGTCAAACTTCTTGTAAAAGGTTATCTGAGATTCTAAATGCACCCCGGTTCAAACAGCCAATGCACAGACTGTCAAGATGGAGTGGTAGGAAATAAACATTTAAGACTTGCATAATTCTGAGGACTAACAGAAAAGAATGCTCAGCCAATCCACTTACCTCATCATTATATTCTATCCCTGCTATCTACTACCAGTCATTACCAGATACAAAAAACTGGAGCTGATACACCTATCTTTTTCTTTTTTTTCTTCTTTTTCTTCTTTTTTTTTTTTTTTTTGAGGAGTATTTCAGGTTCTGAGTGAAGGAACATTAACTTCATAAAAATATACAGCCTTATTATTCTACTACCTGCACGTACCTTTGTCACTAAGGGACAAATAAGGACCTCCTGGCACAGGCACACATCCTGCAGCATCTATAAACACCAGTACTCGCCACGTACGGATGGCAGTATCTGTCCCTGGCTGCACTAGAGCCCAGAATTGTTAGGGCTGGAAGGGACCTCAGGAGACCACCCAGTCCAATGCCCTGCCAAGGCTGGGTCACCCTACAGGAGGTCACACAGGAACGCGTCCAGGTGGATATGGACGCGGAGAAGACAGCGCTGCAAAACTTCCAAGGCAGCGCCACGCACCATGCACACCGCCTTTAATAATTAATGCGAGATGACACAGCTTTCGCTTCTCTTTAAAAATATTTTCAGCCGAGTGGAAGCGCTACCAAAGCCACCCTATGGGCACGCTGCCCGCGAGCGGCAGCCCCGCACAGGGGCGGGAGGGACCCCCGGGCCGGGGGAAGCCCGAGGCGCTGCCCGGGCCCCACGCCGCGGCCAGCGGAGCGCCGGGGACACAGCG
>VWZN01020612.1:424662-444269 GCA_013396955.1 Regulus satrapa | reverse complement strand
TCCTTCCCTCCCTCTCTCGCTCTGCGACGTGTAAAGGCGTTGGGAGCGGGTTGGGCTGCGGCGGTGTCGGGTTCAGGTTGCCATGGATATGGCCATTTTTTAAAACTGTATGTTTTTGATTACGAAGTGCACCGCCTCTGCCGTGCCAGCTGTATCACAGAATATGCTGGGTTAGAAGGGACCCACAAGGATCATCGAATCCAACTCCTGGCTCTGCACAGGACACCCCGAGAACGTCACCCTGTGCCCGAGAGCTTCGTCCGAACAATTCTTGGGCTCTTGTCAGACTGGTGCTGTGACCACTTCCCTGGGGAGCCTGTTCTATTGCCCGACCATCGTCTGTGGGAAAAACATTCTCCAATATCTAGCCTAAACCTCTGCTGACACAGCTCCAGGCTTCCCTCAGTCCTGTCAGTGGTCACCACAGAGAAGGATGCAAAGGGCCTGCATCTGTCACCCATCAGGCACCCTAGGAAAGGGCTCCGGGAAGAGGAGCCTGCTGGAAATACCCCCAGCAGGAAGGGTTGTTGCCACGTTCTTTGGGTCAAATGCTTCTGGCAAGGAGTAGAGCTACTAAGGGGTTTCCATAATTTTCAATAAAACGATAACTGTATAGTTTATTGCCAAAACTTACAGTAGAAGCTGTAAATCTTGGTAAAATGTCTGAAATTTTTGGTTTTAAGAAAAATACATAAACCAAACACCCAAAAAAATCAACCACCCAGATGCCCAGGTGAGCTGGGTGCGGCCATTCTTCATGTTCAAAGCATCAAACATTTAATCGGGGTGTGGAAATTTTGCTGCTGCTCACCTTCAGGTCCCAGTTTGAGAACTGCTGACCCATGGCTGTGAAGTCCTAAAGACAAAAGTGTAGCAGAGAAGAGAGAAGAAAATAACTGCAGAGCTTCAGTACAAGGTGTAAATATCACTCTTTATATACACTTAAGCTTCTGTCACAGCTGTCAGGATATAACATTTTGGAAGTCACAGATTTTTCAGTTACTTGGTGAAACTTTGCTCACATCACCAACTGCTAAATTTGTCCTAGATGAGTACAAATCTATATTAGCAAATTGTATCCATTATGGGTAACAGTAGAAAAGGAGATTTCTTGCCATCCTACTTCCTCAGTAATGCCAACATGCAAACCAGTTTTTTAATTGTCCCTAGTCTTCTCAGCTTAGGAATCTTAATTTTCAGAGCAGAAATGTAAATACTTGTGGAGCTATGAGTTTATTACTGCTAAATTTCCTTGTGAGCAATTTCCCCAAGCATTGAGGTTTATTTCATCTGGAATGTTTATTATGTTTGGCAGAGGTGGGGGCGGAAAAGCTGCAATTCTGAGTTAAAATGATCTTGCTGCACACTTTATTGGAAGTGTTTTACTCTGAAGATACAGATTTATTTTTTTTCCATCACCCCCCAGATTGAAAATTTTAGCTGTCTAGGCACAGTAAATTGCTGTTAAAGACCCCCATAAACCAGAGAGGATTCTGTTACCCATTTTTCATGCACTCTGAGATAACTACAAATAGATATGGGGGCCTTGTGTCTCTACTTACCCAGCAGCACAAATACCCATAGGAGTTCCCTATGCTAATAAATTGTCACAACAGCCATGAGAGTTTTTGGAAGAAGATATAAAGATAGCTGATAATCTATCCCTATAAAGTGAGCTTCCAGACACCAATGGTTTTTCTTCCCACTGATCAAGGAAACTTGAAATACCAGTGTGGGATGTGTAATCCTGTGCTGCAGCAACTTCACATACAAAAATGCAAAGTACCTGCAGTTCTCACGTCCTTATTACGTTACCTATTATATTTCCTGGAACTAATTTTGGATTTCCATTTGCTAAGTCCTTTTTGGTAAGCCAATACTGCCTCTTTTATCCTGCCACCCAATAATAATATTTCTCATTTTTAAAATTCCGTTATGTAAAATACTCTAAAGATAGAAGTCTCTCAAGCACCTTTTACATTCTTTCTACAGAGTCTGCTGCTCTAAGTGAGTGCTGTCTCTTCCAGAATGTGCATTTGGTCACTAATTGAACACACAGTTCTGCAGACTCTACAGGATTCTGAATTTTAGTGCTGGGGTGGTTTGCTGGTGTGACAGCTGCACTCTTTTCTAAGCCAGCTGTTTAGCCACAACCTGCTACAAAAACTTGTCTAATTAATCTCTTATACTGTAGGGGGAGAAGTGGAAGAATGAAAAATGTAATGATCTGGACCTTTTCTTTTAGTGCTGTGGTTTCTGTTCAGAACATTGCAGATAAGGTAGTGAGAAGGAAAGCTACTACATTCACAAAAACATTTGCCTCTCAAAGCAGTACCCCATGATACTTGACACTACAGGAACTTTTTAATTTTACTCACTTCCTTTTTTTCTTTTTTTTTTTTTCTGCTTTGTACACTATTACTTTAATTCCCTTATTTAACCTTTTAGTATTGCCTTCACATTAGTACAATAGTTGTCTCCCACTGCAGATACTCTTCATTAAAGCTTTTCTTAAAACTTGCCTAAAGAAATTGATCCTTAACTTCCCTCCCTGGAAATTCCATCTGTGTTTTAGCCCATGAGGGCAGAAAATGCAAGTTGCTTTGTGTGTGGGACTACAAATACACAGCTTGGGAACAATGCAAAATGATAAATATAGTTTCAGCTCCAGAAAGTTCAAGGGCAATAGTGACTCATTCGCTATTCTGAGAACTTTTGCTGCATAATTCAGGCCATCACTCCTTGCTCCTTCTATGACTAAGCCCGAGACGTTTCACCCACTGATTCTCTCCCCTCCTCCCACTGGCACAGGTATATCAGAGAGTCTTAATCTAAAGACAGATTTAATTTTTTTTTAATTTAAAATAAGCCATAAGAAATCTAGTAAAAATAGCATCAAACCCACCACCATTTCCTTTAGAAAAGCATTATGCATTAAACCTGTTAAACTGACACTGATTTTTGTATTGATCCAGATGTTAGACTGGGCTTTCCCATATCCCAGTGAAACCCCCTTTAGACTTCTTCTTTGAGCAGAGAGCTATTACTTGTCTCTTTGGAAAGAGAAGAAACGCCATCTGCTCTGCCATTCTGTGCTTTACGCAGTATCCCAAGAGGAACAGAAAATTACAAAATGGTTTCCACACAGAGCAAAGAAATTTGAAATTAAGATTCCCCATAGCTTTTATTTTGAGTTGGTTACACAACCAGCAGTAACCATAAACCAATTAATCTCTTTTTAATTTCCACAACCATACATGTTCTTTTGTAAGACTAAAAATTATTTTAATTTAAGACAACAAGGTTCTTCAGGAAAGAAAAAAAGAGGATCTTTTAAACAGGTGTTATTTTTTAAGTATTTCCTTTAAGCTGCATTGTAGCAAAATATTCCTAGTATAGCTCTCTAAAAATAATCCATATTTCAGAGGTTTTCCTTTCTAAAAGGGGCATAGCAGCATTAATCTCCTAGAAGAAAGGGCTCTGAAAAGCAGGTGCAAGGAGGTCTTCCCAGTTCAAGCACATACACTGATAACAGCTTTCAGGAAGGTTAAATCCTCCCATCAGATCAGCAGGGCAGATCTCAGTTAAGCAGCAGAAATTAAGGATTATCTTGACTACGACATGAACTGTTTACTTTGCTATTTTAAATGGTTATGCTGGTTCCATTTCATTTGTTGCGGGGTAATGCTTTCCAAAAGAGAACTAAGGACCTTAGACAACGATTATCTATTCAAGTATTTCTACCCATCTAGCAGCAGCAGTTCCTAAGAATACTCTTTTCTTTTGTGAGACTAACTTGCTGCACCTTTGGGTAACATTTTTATATTGATTCAAGTGAAAGGTACTCAGTCACAAGAAACATTCCCCATTGGATTGTACAGAGAGAACAGAACAGCTTCCACTGAGCATAGAAGCATAAGCAGTAAATAGTTACTATTTAATCTAAGAAAATGAATGTTCAAATGTTTGGGCATCATAGCTCAGAAATCCAACAAGGAGGAAAACATTCAGAGGATTTATTTAACTTGAAAGTAATGGTTGAGGGTAACCTTAAGTGACGAGCAATAAAAATAAAATAAAAAATGCCCTCCCTGCATAGCACATTGATGAGTCAATAGCTCAGCTCATATAACTTACATTCCAGGCAAACAGAGATAGTCAGAAATTAATTCCAAGGGAAGAATATTTGGAGGATTTTCTGAGACTGACATGAAAAAGACTACAAGGGCCTGGGACATTCCTAGCATGGTTAACAGACAACATATGATGTGTTGTAGCATATATAACAAGAGCAAGCAAATCACAGTAGAGTTATTGAGGATGACCTGGAAACACTGGCACCATTTTCTTCCTATTACCCTCTTTGTTAACCAGCTTCCTTTCATCTTGGTTGGTGAGACAGCACCATCACTCCTCATGCTCATTATCAGTCATAGCATTTTTCAGATGTAAAATTCTTCACATGTCAAAAACATCCACCTTCGGAAGCTAACAGAGAAGCATTCCTTGCAGCATCCAGCACACTGCATGTTATTTGCACTGCAATATATCTAAATCATACTGATATATACCCCATGCATTCCACCCACAATCACATTTAAAGCTTGATTCTGATGACATCTCTTAAACTGCTGTCTTGATATTACAGGAGGCCAGGGAGCGAGGGCAAATTTGGATCTTCTGTTTGCATTCCCAATCCTCAAATATTAGCCTTGGTAACCTTGTGCAAGCAAAATGAAACAAGTGACAACATCATCCAACTGCCCCATCATAGGCCTGAGATGAGCATGCATAGGGAGCTGCTCTTGAGAACAGACATGGGAAATTGATGCTGCTCTTTGGCCGGGGTTGGAGCACTTGGGCTGAGCACAAGCTGGCTTGTCATGGACAAAGCCCCACAGCCCTGCACAGTCACTGCCTGACCATTAACACTTGAGTTATTAGGTCCCTAAAGTGCCCTAAGGAAGGATGAGGAGGGACTTTTGACAAGGGAATGCAGTGCCAGGATAAGGGGAATGGCTTCAAACTGACAGAGAGCAGGTTTAGACTAAATACTAGGAAGAAATTCTTCATTTGTGAGGCTGATGAGGCCCTGGCACAGGTTGCCCTGTGCAGAGAAGCTGTGGTTGCCAAATCCCTGAAAGTGTTCAAGGCCAAGGTGAATGGTGCTTGGAGCAACCTGGTCTAGTGAAAGATGGCCCTCTCCATGGAAGGGGTTTGGAACGAGATGGTCTTTAAGGTCCCTTACAACCCAAACCCATCCCATGATCTGCATGTGCTACCTCAGCTCTGAAGTGACAGAGAAGCCAGTGTGTGCTGCATCCTCCCCTTGTCCTAAGCTGGTTGCTTTCAGCTCTGAATTTCAGCACATTTAAAAGACCTTGGAGAGGTCACCCTTGGAGAGGTGCAAGCTTTCATGCCAAAGCATAAAAGTGCATCCCATTAAATTGTCCCATGAAGGAAAAGCCCTGGTTTTACCCTTTCACAAATACCTGTGGCCATGTAGAAGCTTAAGCTTAACTAAACATCCAGTCTTAAGTGGAGGGCTTTCCACCTTGCAGAGAAACAAAACAAAAGAAGGTAAAATGAAGCAAGCAAAACAAGTATTCAGACTGCAATGGAAACTGTCTCATCATAAGTGGTATTCTAAATAGTTTAAAAATCTTCCACTTCCAGAAGGCTTCTCTGGAGTACACAGAAACCATTCTGATTTGGTACAGGGTATAATGCCAGCATCAACAAATCCTACTACCTCTGAAATGGCAAACTAATCAGCAAAACCACATGTTTTTTTCTGCCCTGATATTTTTGGCACCCTCACATTTCTGTTGCTGCACTGAGGAAAGAGGAATGTACACTTCAGGTGATTGAGTCCTCAGCCTTCTTTGCAACTGCTGTGAGTTGCCAGTCCCCTTTCAAGCTCTGAGAATTTTAAAGTCTCCTGTTTACTTAAAAACAAAATGTCCCATAAAGACTAATGAGAAAACAGACACATTTCTTAGTTCTTGAAGGATGTAACCTTGAAAGAGTTCCCTCCTTCCCCCACATCTAATTCTCTCTTTATAAACATGTAACTTTCTTAGGGAGGTTAAAGGGAGAAAGACCAGCAGCGCATCCAGTAGCACATGGTGTACCCTCACACTCCAAGGGTATTTAATGTTTATCCAAGGACTTTTAAACAGTTCCACAACAGTAGGCCAGGGGACTGAAGATCTGCAAAACTGAATTCCAATATTTAAAAAGCAGAGAGACCGAGGTTTTAAAATAGCCTGGATTAAGTATGTGTTTTTCCTAATAACTAGTCTACTGCTTAAACATGTGTATGTTCATCCTAAATTTCAAGAAGAAAACATTCAAAAAATTTGTATGGTATTTTTGGTGCACTTGAAACACTTGTGGAAGCCAAAGATTTGTGCTTCGGTAATGTTAACTGCTGTCACAGCACTTCTTCACGTCATCTTTAACTGCTCCATAATGCTCCATCTTTTCAGTCAGGGCTTGAAACAACTCTCGCTGAAGTCAGGACCTGATGGGAAAACATACCAGACAAAAAACTCTACCTTTTAAGTAGTATTTTTAGCCCTCAACATACTTTTCATAGCAGTATTACACCAAATTATTTGGACTTTTACCTCAACTGACTGGGTTGTGATGTGGAAATTGGTGTGCTTCTAACATTACACGAATTCTGGAATTTCAAGTGCAATTCACCCATTCCCACACACATGCCATGGCTTGTCACTCCCTTACACTTGTCCTGAGACAGCTACTGAACTGGGTCCTGCTGTAAAACAGAAGTGAAACAAGCTGGGTTACAAATTGACAGGTCATCATTCTCTGCTTTGAGAAAGAGGAGTTTCATGTAATAAGGCTGTGAAACATGTCTGGAGGTGCTTTGAATTAGCATGCTGGAGAAGGGCTCAAAGGAAGAGCAGTAGCCAAGAAATGCTGATAGTTTTTTTTTTTCTCTCTGTACACTTGGCCTTGTACCGCAGGAAAAGGATGTTGTCAAATAACAGACTTCACAGCCTTCCTGTCACAGGCAGTTTTTAAACTATGACCACGTGCTTGGATATTTGGAATATTTAGATAAAGTTTCATCTGGTTCCTTGATCAACAAACAGAGCTTTGGGCAATTATATATCCCTATAATAAGGCATAAAGCCAAACCAGTTGTCTATCTGAATAATATGATTATATTGATTTTAGGAAATATAAATATATATAAAATATAAACTACTAGAATATCTCTTTTTCTGCCATATACTTGCAGAGAAACTACCTTTGTAATCCGCTACGCTGATCACCCAAGACATCATGGGCCTAATTTGAGAACAAATCTAATAGGCCGTACTTTGGTCCATTGAACAGGAATTTTTGTTTTGGTTTCAGGCTGTTTGCTATATATGCTGGGTTTGACTAAAGTCTCATTAGGTACTTGAGGCTCGGCTCTGCTAAAACAGTCAGAGAACAGTGGCATAGTTGAGCAATCCAGCTGTGGTAGGGAGGATATTTTCAGCTAAAAAATACTTTCAGACAACAAACAAAAAGTGAACTATATCGAGTATTTTGGGCCAGAAGGCATGTAGAACAGATACATGTAATTATTCATGTATTTATGGTTAGGAAAACATCATCCAGCCACCTTTCTGTTTCCTCACCAGCTTTTACTTATCGCATGATACTTTTACTGTATCATGACTGCAGCAGTTACAAACTCTCAAGATAGGAAGACATGTACCCTATTAGTCATGGTTTATCAAGAAGTTACATTTATTTAATTTCTTGCACTTTCATTATGTGTATTTTCATGCAATTTGTCTATCCAGTTTATCTCACCTTGCACATTTCTGCAAGTTTTACTTCTGGTTATCTACCTTTTAAGTTGTGTTTCTGTCTTTTGATTGATATATTCTAATAGGGAAAGCATAACCTAAGAAGAAAAAAAATAGCCTAAATAATGACTCGTTTTGTTCTGCTTTGCCTGTTAGTTATATTGTTTGATATGTCAACATGTTTTCTTAAGAGTAAAGGTGAAATTCAGAGTTCAAGCAGTAGAAAAAGTGCAAGCAGTAGAATCTATTGCTTTTTTACACAGAAGAATGATTGAAGAGAAAGGTAAGTGCTTAGCAGGGCTAAGCTAAGCCCTGCTGAATCTGCCTTGGTGTAAAGCCAAATAAATTCCACCCTTTGAAATAAGAAGTAATTCTTAAACTACCAGTAGTTGTTAATGATTGCTAGAACTGGAACTAATCAATCAAACCACATGCTAGTGAGTAATAATCTTCTAGAAACATCCTGAATATAGAGATTATACCCTTTATTTAACAGATAAGAGGGAAAAGGTTAATTTACATCTCAGTACAAATTTGAGTAACAAGAACCATTAACTTAGGAAAGTAATGAGCTGAAACATGCACCAGCTCAGTTCAATGACCCTGTAGTTCAAGACAAGCAGAAGGATCTGTGTGAGGGAACGCTGCTGATCACTTCCTGAGGATTGGCCAGGCTCTGGATGCCTGGCACACCCCATCTGAATGTCATTCAGTCTGGCCCAGGATAAGTGCTTGTATGGAAAAAGAAAACCATGACGAATAGTACTCTTCCCACATAGTAGTCCTGAAAAAAATCATTTTTTTGTATCCCCAAATGGATTGCACAGAATTAGCTCTAAAGCTGACAAATAAACATTAGAAGGAGGAGAAAAGGAATTGAGCACCTTTAATAGCATTATAGCTGTGCTTTTCTGCTGGCTTATTTCTGTCTCTTGCATACCTCTCGTGTCTAGGCCACATTTATTGACACATTGAGACCTTCATCTTAAGGACTGGAAGAACGTTACATGCATGAGATGAAGGCAGGAGCTGTATAGTCAGCAGGTGGCTGTCACCCAGACAGACACAGACCAATTTTGAAGTTGAGTACTGCTGAAACTCCATATTGGGAATGCTGTGCTCCAAAGAGAGCAGCAACAGAGCAGACTGGCCTCAGCTTGCCTGTAGCAGGACAGAGCTGGTTTGTCCATACCTCTGTTACCTCCTGGTCTTCTCAGTTCAAGGGCATGAGTAAGAGGCAGCTGTGCCACGAAGTCACAGGTGTAACCTTTGAGTGCCTATTTCAGAGTTCACATAGAAAGTCAACTGTGTCTTCTAGCCAGAACTCGAATCGCTTAACCTTCAGCTCTCAGAGGCTTTCAGAGGCTTTCAGATCAGAGCTACAAGTGGATGAAGATTATTCCCAAAAAGCCTGGCAGTCAGTTGCACATTACCTTGAAGCAGAGTGGGCAGAAGGATGTCAGGGTACTCTCTCTGGAGCAGAAAGAGATCTCCTAGGAACAGTCAGTCGACTGGGTCAAGCCTGCCTGTGTTCAAAGGCCATGCTGTGGCCCAAGAGAGAGGTCATTTATATAAATGCCTTCCTCACAGGTGTCACAAGGCTGCCCAGTGAAGGCACTAACAGCTCTGTGCTTGAAATGCTTTTGAATCGGGCTGCGTGAGAATAAAATGGTTCTTAACTGCTTCACTTTTCCTTCACGAAGAATGACATACTTTTTTGACCCTCTAATAATAAGATTACAAGAAGAGAAAAGCAATGAGGAACGATGCTACAGGAAATCACAAGGTAAGCACTCTTAACAAAGCTGGATAGTTTTGAGTTTATGAAAAGAAAAAAAAAAATTAAAAAAAATTTCAAGTTCCATTAGTGATCCTATAGAGAGGAACTATGCCCCATTCTACAAAAAAAAAAAAGAAAAATTCAGAACTCTGCAGGCTTACACATGCAAGCAGCCATTTAGAGAGGTGTTTTTTACTAAGAAAATAATCTGTTTATAATCATCGTTGTGAGCCTTTTGGGTTTTTAAACTCCTATTAGTACAGCAGATTGGACATACCTTTGCATTTTGTGAATCCTCAGCAGAATTGGGTAAAGCAAAGTATGTTGTAGTGGCACTGCCAATCTGTCCAGCATTTGTGTGACATGAGGAGCCGGAGCACATGGGAGCAGGGCTCCTGGCACAGACACAGCTGCCGGCGCCCTGCCTGCTTTCCTGAACAGTGGAAAAGGGGTGTTTGGGGCTCCCTGAACAGTGGGAAGAGTTTGGAGCTGGCGTCACGATCAAGGCAGAGCAGAAACTGTTTAGCAAAAAGCCAAATGCAGAGACAAGGCAAGCTTATCGTTTTTATAATTGTCCTTTAGACATAAATATCTCTTGAAGTCACTGCTCTGAGAACAAAACCAGAAAAAAAATTTAAAAAAAAAAAAAAAAAAAAAAAAAAAAAAAAAAAAACCATTTCAAAAAACCTTTTTTCCCCANAAAAAAAAAAAGAAAAAGACAAAACCATTTCTAAAAACCTTTTTTGCCATGAGGAAGTTGATCTTTGATGAAACCTGGAGGAACAGATTTACTGAGTTCCCAGGCAAGTACAATCTGGAAAGAAATGAACACTATTATCCAGGAAATGGAAGTGATGGGAAGCAGCTGTGACCTGGAGCCTTCTGGCTCTCCCAGGCAAGTTCTGTGGCTGTTACTGATCCCTGCAAAGAGGAGTTTTGGTGTCCCTTTAATTCCATTTACACTGTCAGGGACATCCCCGTAGAGGCTGGCTGCCCCAGCCCCACCAGCATACTTGAAGATTAGTTTAGGGAAAGTGTGGACATTGTTCTAATCCTGTGTTGAAGCCGTGATGGATTGCAAGCCCTTCGTTACACAACAGGATCCCTCCTCTGACTCAGTGGAAAGGATTTCCTGGATGCCCAGGGCGGTGTGGATCAGACACAGGGAGGATATGCAAGGGAGCAGGCGCGCTGCTCAGTCAGTCAGTCACAGCACAGCAATGACCTATCCGAGCACTTGAAATAAGAGTTGCTGGCACAGCTCCACACTTCTGGGCAGCCTTCCCATGTGCAGGACTGACACACTCACTGTGAACCCACGCAGATATTCAGATATTCGTCTCTAGAGCCTAGAGATTAAAACAGACACATGCGAGGCTTCCCCTCCGTGTTCTCAGGTGTGCCCAGCCAAGGCCTGTGTACCCGTGCTGCGTTCCCAGCTCACAAAAGCCCCCTCCCCAGCTGCTGCTGGAAGGGACTGCCATGGTCACTCTCACCTCGCAGCCTGGCTGGCAGCCTTCACCACTTCCAAGGAGTTGAAGATAAATGAAGCAAGGGCTTTCAGCAGCCTGATAGTGCGACAACTGCACAAAGCAAGCTCTTGCTGCCCTGACAAAGGTGCGGGATAATAATACCGTAGGCCATAGTATTGTAGCCATAGTATTATATAAATGCACAAATGCAATGTCTTCTGTCTGGAAAGCATTTGCAATAATGTAGTGGGGTAGTGGGGTTTAACCACTGGCATTTTTTATGTACTAAATCATCCCAGGAGCTCTTACACAGGTCAAGTGGAAGAGATCCTTTTTTTTCCACCTGAATGTGAATCTCACACCTACTTCTCTACATTCATTTCAATACTCAGGCTCTGCTAGAGGACTGAGAGGACTCCCAGCAGTCAAGTGCTTCATCAGCTGATGTGCGACATGCAGACGACAGCAGCCATGGCACTCAAGAGACTGCATGACAGTAACAAAGAAAGCATGAGTTCTCTTGAGGCAGTTGATCAATGGTCTCCAGCTGGCTCCAGGCCCCAGCTCAGAAGGTCACACAGCTGACATATCATCCTGTGAGTCACCCCCTGATACTGCCTGTGTCCAGCATAACTCATGTGGTTTGGCAGCATTGAGGGAAGTTCCTCCTCCTTGCTTGCTGCCCAGAGTCAATGTTACCCTACAGAACACACGAGACAGTGAAGCCACCAAGAGACAGATGGCAACTTAACCATCTTGTTAGTCATCATCACCTCCTTGAGTGGCAGCACCAGACAAGAGTCATACCACAAACACCACTTACAAGCTGTCTAGATGATGTATCAGCACAGCCAAAATACATTTCCATACATTAAAAAAAAAAAAAAAGAGAAAAAAAAAAAAGAAAGTTTCCAGCCCAGGTCAACTAATTGACCTACATTCTTTGAAGTCTCTGCTTAAGTAACAGAACGTGTTCAGATCTTAGCCAGGCTGAAACAACAGACATTTTCACAAAAACACCAAGACAGATACCTGGTCTCCACAGCTCTGTGGAGTAAGGCCCACAAGGTAGCACAGGTTTCATTCAGGATCTGCACTGCTACCCCTCTGAATTTACTCCCTAACCAGACTGGCACCCTGACAGCACTAGGATATGGAAATGTCATCCCATCAAACAGGTGCTCAGTCAAAACCACACCCTATCAAGTAAATGTGAAAATTACAGTCACCAGACTAAAGTCAGGCCTGAGTTCCCTGAACGTCAGCTAAAATTAAAAATTTTTAAAAAGCACATACACTAGAGGGAAGACGTGGCATTTCAGGAAAAGAACACAGAACCTATAAATAAAAGGGTAGAAGTGTGGTGAGACAGGACACCCCTGGCTTGCCAGGTGTGACTCTATCCCTTCCAGGCAAGCCCTGACAGTCATCCTGGAGGAGCATATGTGTATCTGGAAGGAAAACCAAAACCCTTCCTGGAGTATGCAACAGCACCCAGCAGGTAATTTGTTGATGTAATAACAATGAAAGGATTATGTTAATAGGCAGGTAGATGTATTGAGAAAACCATGACACAGACCATGCACTGCACATCTTTCTAGATGCAAGAAGGGATGGCCATGGTGGTTGAGCTATCTGTTGACTGTATGTGTTAGAGATGAATGCTCAGACATACTATATTTCATTAAGAGCAGAGAGCCTTATGGGCTTCTTATGTTAGGGTGAGGTGTGTTTTCCATACCATTAGGTTCAGGTGACCACTACCTTGAGAAGGATTGAAGAGAAGATGGGATTTTCCTTCTGCAGTGAAAGAAAATATATCATGCCAGTCAACATTTAGCTGTCACCCCATAGTGCTGAACAAAGTGCTGCAAACTGCCAAGGCTGCTCCAGACCCACCAGCAGCTGAGCCTCAGATGAATCTATGAGTCAAATACAAGTCATTCTGTACACCTGAACCAACATATCTGTGTGACTGTCCACTTCAAAAAGTACATTGTGCATTTAGGGATAGATACCAGGTAGGGAAATCGCAGGTCAGATAAAATATGCTCAAGAGTACTTCTCTAGATGCTGCAGTACTTTCAAAGACAAAGACGAGAGTTTTAACCAAGAAGTGTTTTAAACGGAAGAGCTTGTACCTGTTTCCTGGACTACATGCTAAAGTTACTCATTAGAAGTTTGAATTGAGGCACAGGGATGTTTGTTTGGGGCAGGAATGTATGTTTGCTTTTATTTCCTCAGAAGCAGGTAGCTTACATCTGAGGAATTTCAATTATTAACTCCAGAGAGAAGAGATGAAAGTGTACGGGTTTAACTTCCCTGTTAAGTTAAAGGGACAGGTTTCTAGATTTAACAGGTTCTGCTGCGCCTTGCTCCCACACAGGATGTAAAATACCAACTTACAGTGTAGTGATCCCTCTGGGAGGAAGGACCCTGCACTAAATGCTGATGGGGATAGGGGAGGGATTGATTTAATTTAAATTCAAATTTTTACAGTGCTAATATAAACAATGTTGTGAAAAAAAATATTGTTCCTAATTATCCTTAGGCCTTAGGTTTTGCTAAAATCTGTCAAGAGTTTTTGACAAGGTGCCATGTTCCTGCACCTGTGCTCAGCAGAT
Organism: Regulus satrapa; assembly: GCA_013396955.1. Taxonomy (NCBI): domain Eukaryota; kingdom Metazoa; phylum Chordata; class Aves; order Passeriformes; family Regulidae; genus Regulus; species Regulus satrapa. The sequence continues at coordinate 430,558 of VWZN01020612.1, read as the reverse complement.
GATGTTTCAGACCTCTACAGAGCCACTTATATGTGTATGTAATTAATGTGGGGAAACAACCTTGCACTTCTGAAGGCTGCTCTTGAAGTGTGACTTCAGACTCCTTCCTCAGACCTAACTGAGTTCTCGGGTATCAGATGCTTCTGCACAAGCATTTTTTCCTCACACAACAGTATATATATAAAATCAGTTTTTACTTTGATCCTTTAGTTAGGGGACCTGAAGCTTTATTTCATTAACACCAGCTTATCATCATTTACACCTAAAATCACCCCAGCTTTACAGCTATGTGACAGTAGCATCACCCATACCCAGTAACAGCAGTGGATGGTACACTTGAGTGCTGTCACAAGCAGGTTTTGTATGTCACACAAATATTTGCCCTCAAGGTATATTCTAGAGCAGAAACTGCTCCCTCAGAAGTCATAATCAGACTCACAGCATCCCTGGCAGTCAGTACTAGAACAGCTTCCTCAGAAGTATCCCTCTCCTTCAAAACCGATCCATGTACATCCAAAGCAGGGGGCTAGCCAAACTGAATTCCCCAAGCATTGGAGGTCACTGCCCCGTGCTGGGGTCTTCAAAGCTGTGCTCAACACCAAATGGGACCAGGTGAAGCTCCCCTGTTGCATGCCAGACAATGGACATGCACGGGAAGCTGGTGGGGATTTCCCAGTTTTGGCCCATGTTTTCTAAAATGAGGAAGTTCCCCACATCTGCTGGCTTGCACATTCCATTTCTAACAGTAGACTTTACAGCCTGCGATGGCAGCACCAGAGGCAGCACAAGCAGAGCTGGGGGCTGGAGCATTGCCACGGTGCTCTGCTTTGGGAGGCTGCCTTGTACAAAGCAGACCTTGTGCTCTCCCCACCTGGGCTGTGCTTCTTCCCCCCGTTCCAGCAGGCCGGCTGTGAGCGCTGTCTCGCAGCCGAGATGCCAAACCCAGGGGAGTCACATGGCTGCGTGGAGACACGAGCAGATCTATTTGAATTGATTATGCTTCAAAACTGGTTCAATGTCTACTTACATTCCGGTTTCAGGAACATTCCATAACCACTAAGCCTTTTAATTAAAAAATGTATGACCTTCATTGTTGAGCCAGCAGCCATTGAAAAGCATCTTTGCAAACAGCACGTGAACTCAGTAAGGGACCTGAGACAGGAGAGGAGAATCTATTGGCCCCATTCTCTCTCTCAGAACCCTTGAGCAGCCTGGGCACATCTGCACCTAGGCGAGGCTCGTACAGACCCCAGCATGAATTATCTGCCTCAGAACTCAGAGAGGACAGCTCAGACCGGTACCTGGGGTGACAACAAGGAGCGTTTCCTAAACCAGGGGAAAGAGCTCTCTCCGTCTAGCTGAAAGTGCCTGTAGTCAGAAACTGTTTATAGCTTCCAGCTGAGGAGTCAGCTAAATTACCAGCCTGCAACAGAGATCTGCACTGGCTCTCACAAAGGAGGCTCCTGTTCAGGAAAACTTGGTGCTGTTTCTTTGGTGTGACTGCACACACTGCTCCTTGGAAGGAAGCTGGTGGCCTCCTTCACGCTGAAGTTTTGCAAAGTTATTTACAGGAGTGGTTTGTTTTTATTTTTTGGTGGGTTTTTTTTTGTTTTGTTCTTTGGTTTGGGTTTTTTTTTTTTTTTTCCTGGTCATCCCTGCAAGCTCCGGTCTGACACATCACCACCGCGTTGCTTTCTGGATTTCTCTCCCGAGGAGAGGCTTGCCGAAGATCTGCGCTTTCAGGCACTTCCCTTATAAGGCAAAGCTTTGGGCTCAGCTATTCCCTTAGCCTTCAGCCTTCAGTGCAAAAAAATAGTCCTGCATTCTGATAAGCCATTGTACCAGTGTCAAGCCAGAAAGAAGAAAACAGAATTGCTCTTTTTGCCTGTGCTAAATGCCAGCTGACTTCGCCCTTTGAAAAAACCAACACCACCCCCACCCCCCAAAAAACAATCAGCTCAGAGAATGTGTAATGTTTGTACCATGAGCTTTGCCCACCAACAATAGCCTGCAAACTCTTTAGTACTTGTCTCTTCATCATGTGTTCATCCAGTGCTTAACTCCGCAGAGCTCTGCCACTCATCTCTGGTTCCTGGGCAGCACTACAGAAAATAGGGAAAGCCCTATCAAACAACGACTTGAGTTACAAGGAGACTGGGCTGGGCCCTGACTCATCCCTCCCAAGAGCCTTCTCACAAAGGGCACCAGAGAATGGGTAATCACAAACACACCAGCCCAGCCCTTTTGAGCTCTTAGCCAGAATAAAACGCTGTTGTCTCAAATCCAGGGAGTGTAAAGCAATTTGGAGATGACAGGCAGCTTCCTTACTGCAGTGGCAATCCTGCGAAGCAAAAGGAAGAGACAGAAAGCATTCAGACTGTGGTATATATACTTATACTGCTGGAAGCCAGGTTTAAGCCTGACCATGTTTGTGGTTGAACTGATAATGCTCAGATCAGATCTCAAGTCCTAAATTTTCAAAGGAGCTGCAGAGAGGCAAGTTTGAACCTAGTTCTGCATGATTGTGGTGCCCTGGATAAATATATTCTGTGTCAAGCATCCGATAACATAAAGTCGTAGCAATTAGCACCTCACTGTTGTGTAAAGTGGAAAACAGATTTGCCCTAAAATGTGCTTTTCATAAAGAAAATCTATTGCTTGGATGCTGATTCAGGCACAGATTCAATGAAGGATTGAAATAAGGTGACAGAGAAGATGCCATCCTTGGCTGTGCAAGGATGCAATCCTGTCTGCTGTGGATTGTCAAGCCACTGGCTAAGAGTACCTTTAGCTGTCAGCCTCCTCTTCCTAAACAAGAGCAATTACTTCGGTATGGTTAAAAGCAGAATTTATTATTTCTTACTAAAGGATTAGCAGTGTCCCCATTGATTTTCCTATATGCCCGCCACAGCCCTACTTGTAGGGTGATAACTAGATCTATAAATGCAAGTCACCCTGCTCTTAAAAGTCATTGAAAGACATCATTGTGTGCTCCTCAGCTGGGAGATGACTCACTTTCAAAACTGAAATGCCAGTAGTTATGTGGTGGTTTCTCAAACCCCAAGAGCATTCTGTTGGAATAGTGTCACTGGAAAAAGTCACGTCAGCTGAAGGGAGAAGCTGAAATTTGTCACCTTGCAGCTGCTGCCCAGTTTATTTGTTACCTGCCTGGTGGAACATCACCTTACCAAGTGCGGTTTCCTTTTTGAAGGATGAGCACTTTGCAAAACCAGCACGTAGCAGACTCTCCCCCGAGGCCCATGACCCCTTCTCCTCTCCCAGTGGGGAGAGAGGCCCTGCCACCCACCCTGCACTCCAGCAGCAGCACGTGAGCCCTGCTGAATGGGAGCTGAGGCATGTGCAGAGTCAATGGGGATTTACTGCTCCACCCAAAATTAATCTCATCATAATCCAAGGTATTTGTACACCAGTGTGTGGTTCGCTGTAGATAACCAGGGCTACTGTGTCACAGGAGGCTTCTCTGTCAGGCACTGCACGTAGTGTCTATCACTGCTTTCATGGCTTATCTTACAAATCTTTTGTAGCCATCAGAATGAAGGTGGGGAGGTCCTAAAAGTTACCAGAGAACAACAAAAATGTTTTGGACCAGTAGGTTTGCAGTGCAAGAGGAAGAGTTGTGGTGCACTTTGTTTTGTTTACTTCCTTGAGTAGTACCACCATGCATACCACAGCGATGGCTTAATCCAAAATAACATCTTTTTTTATGTGTGAGAGGAGGAGGAGAGCTGAGAAAGGAACATGCTGTAAAAACAATGCAAACTGGATATGCAGAAACAAGGGATATTTTTGTTTCTTCTACAAAGTCATTAAGTAAAACAAAATAAAACCTGTTGTAACTAAATTCGACTTGTTCTGAGCCAAGCTGCCTGTTTCCTCCTGCTCCTGCCATATCCAAGCTACTTCTCCATTTAGCAGCACAAGGCACAACCCTTTCATACTGTAACCCTTTCATGCTGCAAAATCAGCACAGGATTTTCACTGCATTTCACCAAGTTTGAGGAGTGGCACACTATCAGATGTGGTCAGCAAGAGAGGTATTTAATCATGAACAGCAAAGAATTCAACAGGAAAAAAAAAAAACTTCGACTATAGAAAACGCATCAGTCCCAGCATTTTCCTCATGCCACTGACATTAACTGTTCACTCAATGTCATCGCTGCTCCAATATCCCAACCAGACAAGGCCTTTCCTCATTGCCCTTCCCCAGAGCTGCTTTTGATCCAAGAGTGCTGTGGGGCAAAGTCTCCCAAGGCTTTGAAGTGCTTAGTGCACTGCTGGCATCATATGAAAGCATCATAAAATATACACAAGCAAGTATCTGCGTAGATTATTATTATTAACAAGGCTGTTGCTACATTTGTTGGTTATTTTACCATGCAGCAGCTATCTCGCTCTGATTTAGTATAAGCTCAAGATAGGTTTACACAGATGCAAAGGTAATCTAGCAAATGCGAGTGATTAATAATTTCCCCAGCTAACATAATCCGCGAGCAGTAAGACAGAAACTGCGTCATTTTCCGGGCCGGATCTCGGAGGGCAATTGGAGCTCATGGGAAAAGCTATGCAGAGGCACAACCTACAGGTACATGCTGATACTGCACCAGCGCAGCTCACGGCCATGGAAAAGCAGTTTGTCCATCAGGGTAAAGCCCCTGGCAGAATAAAACCGGTTAGGAATGTAAAAAGGATTCAAGATCCACAGCTGCACGGTATCCAAGCGTTCCCTTTCCAGAGCAAGGGCCTGCTCTTATCCCTTCTGGACAAGGGTCTGCAAGAGGATTTCCAAACCTGACAGGAGCACTGGGCACTGAGTAAAATGGTGAATGAAGGTTGGATCATCATATTAATGATGGCTTTACCTTGCATTTCTCCTGTCATTGGAGTGAATTAGTCACTGTTATTTGTAATATCACATCCTTCTCCAAAGAGTCAGGAAGACTTGGAGTCCATGAAAGCTTTGTGTATGCCAGATAGAGAAAGGAGAAATGGCAAAAGGAAAGATGAGTTGCCTCCAGAGAAGGCTCCTTTAATTCAGGTAGCTGTGAATACAGCCCACTCACCCTGCTAGCTGGCTACTTCTTCTGCTTCCATCCCCTTTCCTGCAGCAATTTCACAGGGAAACAGTCCAAACTCCATATTTCTGCATCTCCAGGACATTACTTTTATCTCCAGGCAATGATTTTTTCCCAGTCTCACCAACATACCTGGGTCCATTGAGCAGGAGCATAACTCCAGCAGGCGGCCAGAGCCAGGGGATGGGGTTTGGAGGGTACTCATCCCAGGCAGGGCTATGCTGTGCTGGTACCAGGTTGCCAGGGTTATCCAAGGCATGGATGGGGGAAGAAGAGGAGAGCTCTGACTGGTAAGGTTCAGTCAGCTATGCCCCCTTGAGGGTCATACACCAGAAGTGAGTGTTTTTGCTAATCTCCTCTCCCCAGGCAACTCTGCCCTCATGACTCCCAAATATATGAATATTGTAATTTGTGTCCTGAAAAAGGCAGGTGTTCAGCCACTCCAGAACTAATAAACAAGGTTTGTTTCAGGGCTGACACCTCTAAAAAAGCCTGGCTTTCAGCTGCACAGCAATTTTTCTAAATTGGCTCCACTTGAGAGGATTCAAATGAGGTGGCCAACCATCACCTATGACTCTTCAAAATATCAGTCTTCATACGTGCTCTGTGAAGGCCAGATACAATCTGAAGAACTTTACTACACCCAGATAATTCAGTCATGCTGTCAACTGCAGCCGGTCTGCATGAAGAAATCATCTGGAATAACTATTTCCGAATCACCGCAGACATTTTGTTCTTTTGTTCAGGGATAAAGGGAGCATTATTTCTTCAATTTTTCAAAATTCTCTTTTTTTTTTTTTTTT